>CAWWDY010002792.1:0-135000 GCA_963942605.1 Poecilus cupreus | reverse complement strand
TATATGTTTTTGCAAGTTTAAAACAGCAATTTTATCGTCATTTCTCATAAATCGCCGTTTCACACGAAAGAAACAGGAATTTGTCAGTTTGAATAGTTCAAAACAGCGTTTTTCTATGTTTTTGCAAGTTTAAAACAGCAAATTTATCGTCATTTCTCATAAATCGCCGTTTCGCACGAAAGAAACATGAATTTGTCAGTTTGAATAGTTCAAAACAGCGTTTTTCTATGTTTTTTCAAGTTTAAAACAGCAATTTTATTGTCATTTCTCATAAATCGCTGTTTCGCACGAAAGAAACATGAATTTGTCAGTTTGAATAGTTGAAAACAGCGTTTTTCAATGTTTTTGTTTAAAACAGCAATTTTATCGTGATTTCACAAAAATCCACCGTTTCGAACGTAGGAAACATGAATTTATCAGTTTGAATAGTTGAAAACAGCGTATTTCTATGTTTTTGCAAGTTTAAAACAGCAATTTTATTGTCATTTCTCATAAATCGCCGTTTCGCACGAAAGAAACATGAATTTGTCAGTTTGAATAGTTCAAATCCGCGTTTTTCTATGTTTTTGCAAGTTTTAAAACAGCAATTTTATCGTCATTTCTAATAATTTGCCGTTTCGCACGAAAGAAACATGAATTTGTCAGTTTGAATAGATCAAAACATCGTTTTTCTATGTTTTTGTAAGTTTAAAACAGCAATTGTATCGTCATTTCTCATAAATCGCCGTTTCGCACGAAAGAAACATGAATTTGTCAGTTTGAATAGTTCAAAACAGCGTTTTTCTATGTTTTTGCAAGTTTAAAACAGCAATTTTATCGTCATTTCTCATAAATCGGCGTTTCACACGAAAGAAACATGAATTTGTCAGTTTGAATAGTTCACAACAGCGTTTTTCTATGTTTTTGCAAGTTTAAAACAGCAATTTTATCGTCATTTCTCATAAATCGCCGTTTCGCACGAAAGAAACATGAATTTATCAGTTTGAATAGTTGAAAAAAGCGTTTTTCTATGTTTTTGCAAGTTTAAAACAGCAATTTTATCGTCATTTCTCATAAATCGCCGTTTCGCACGAAAGAAACATGAATTTTTCAGTTTGAATAGTTGAAAACAGCGTTTTTCTATGTTTTTGCAAGTTTAAACAGCAATTTTATCGTCATTCCTCATAAATCGCCGTTTCGCAGGAAAGAAACATGAATTTATCAGTTTAAATAGTTGAAACAGCGTTTTTTCTATGTTTTTGCAAGTTTAAAACAGCAATTTTATTGTCATTTCTCATAAATCGCCGTTTCGCGCTAAAGAAACATGAATTTGTCAGTTTGAATAGTTGAAAACAGCGTTTTTCTATGTTTTTGCAAGTTTAAAACAGCAAATTTATCGTCATTTCTCATAAATCGCCGTTTCGCACGAAAGAAACATGAATTTATCAGTTTGAATAGTTGAAAAAAGCGTTTTTCTATTTTTTTGCAAGTTTAAAACAGCAATTTTTATCGTCATTTCTCATAAATCGCCGTTTCGCACGAAAGAAACATGAATTTTTAAGTTTGAATAGTTGAAAACAGCGTTTTTCTATGTTTTTGCAAGTTTAAACAGCAATTTTATCGTCATTCCTCATAAATCGCCGTTTCGCAGGAAAGAAACATGAATTTATCAGTTTAAATAGTTGAAAACAGCGTTTTTCTATGTTTTTGCAAGTTTAAAACAGCTATTGTCATTTCTCATAAATCGCCGTTTCGCGCGAAAGAAACATGAATTTGTCAGTTTGAATAGTTGAAAACAGCGTTTTTCTATGTTTTTGCAAGTTTAAACAGCAATTTTATCGTCATTCCTCATAAATCGCCGTTTCGCAGGAAAGAAACATGAACTTATCAGTTTAAATAGTTGAAAACAGCGTTTTTTATATGTTTTTGCAAGTTTTAAAACAGCAATTTTATCGTTATTTCTCATAAATCGCCGTTTCGCACGAAAGAAACCTGAATTTATCAGTTTTGAATAGTTCAAAACAGCGTTTTTCTATGTTTTTGCAAGTTTAATACAGCAATTTTATCGTCATTTCTCATAAATCGCCGTTTCGCACGAAAGAAACATGAATTTGTCAGTTTGAATAGTTCAAAACAGCGTTCTTCTATGTTTTTTCAAGTTTAAAACAGCAATTTTATCGTCATTTCTCATAAATCGCCGTTTCGCACGAAAGAAACATGAATTTGTCAGTTTGAATAGTTGAAAACAGCGTTTTTCAATGTTTTTGCAAGTTTAAAACAGCAATTTTATCGTGATTTCACAAAATCCACCGTTTCGAACGTAGGAAACATGAATTTATCAGTTTGAATAGTTGAAAACAGCGTATTTCTATGTTTTTGCAAGTTTAAAACAGCAATTTTATTGTCATTTCTCATAAATCGCCGTTTCGCACGAAAGAAACATGAATTTGTCAGTTTGAATAGTTCAAAACCGCGTTTTTCTATGTTTTTGCAAGTTTAAAACAGCAATTTTATCGTCATTTCTAATAAATCGCCGTTTCGCACGAAAGAAACATGAATTTGTCAGTTTGAATAGTTCAAAACAGCGTTCTTCTATGTTTTTGCAAGTTTAAAACAGCAATTTTATCGTCATTTCTCATAAATCGCCGTTTCGCACGAAAGAAACATGAATTTGTCAGTTTGAATAGTTCAAAACAGCGTTTTTCTATGTTTTTTGCAAGTTTAAAACAGCAATTTTATCGTCATTTCTCATAAATCGCCGTTTCACACGATAGAAACATGAATTTGTCAGTTTGAATAGTTCAAAACAGCGTTTTTCTATGTTTTTGCAAGTTTAAAACAGCAAATTTATCGTCATTTCTCATAAATCGCCGTTTCGCACGAAAGAAACATGAATTTGTCAGTTTGAATAGTTCAAAACAGCGTTTTTCTATGTTTTTTAAAGTTTAAAACAGCAATTTTATTGTCATTTCTCATAAATCGCTGTTTCGCACGAAAGAAACATGAATTTGTCAGTTTGAATAGTTCAAAACAGCGTTCTTCTATGTTTTTTCAAGTTTAAAACAGCAATTTTATCGTCATTTCTCATAAATCGCCGTTTCGCACGAAAGAAACATGAATTTGTCAGTTTGAATAGTTGAAAACAGCGTTTTTCAATGTTTTTGCAAGTTTAAAACAGCAATTTTATCGTGATTTCACAAAAATCCACCGTTTCGAACGTAGGAAACATGAATTTATCAGTTTGAATAGTTGAAAACAGCGTATTTCTATGTTTTTGCAAGTTTTAAAACAGCAATTTTATTGTCATTTCTCATAAATCGCCGTTTCGCACGAAAGAAACATGAATTTGTCAGTTTGAATAGTTCAAAACCGCGTTTTTCTATGTTTTTGCAAGTTTAAAACAGCAATTTATCGTCATTTCTAATAAATCGCCGTTTCGCACGAAAGAAACATGAATTTGTCAGTTTGAATAGTTCAAAACAGCGTTCTTCTATGTTTTTGCAAGTTTAAAACAGCAATTTTATCGTCATTTCTCATAAATCGCCGTTTCGCACGAAAGAAACATGAATTTGTCAGTTTGAATAGTTCAAAACAGCGTTTTTCTATGTTTTTGCAAGTGTAAAACAGCAATTTTATCGTCATTTCTCATAAATCGCCGTTTCACACGATAGAAACATGAATTTGTCAGTTTGAATAGTTCAAAACAGCGTTTTTTCTATGTTTTTGCAAGTTTAAAACAGCAAATTTATCGTCATTTCTCATAAATCGCCGTTTCGCACGAAAGAAACATGAATTTGTCAGTTTGAATAGTTCAAAACAGCGTTTTTCTATGTTTTTTAAAGTTTAAAACAGCAATTTTATTGTCATTTCTCATAAATCGCTGTTTCGCACGAAAGAAACATGAATTTGTCAGTTTGAATAGTTGAAAACAGCGTTTTTCAATGTTTTTGCAAGTTTAAAACAGCAATTTTATCGTGATTTCACAAAAATCCACCGTTTCGAACGTAGGAAACATGAATTTATCAGTTTGAATAGTTGAAAACAGCGTATTTCTATGTTTTTGCAAGTTAAAACAGCAATTTTATCGTCATTTCTCATAAATCGCCGTTTCGCACGAAAGAAACATGAATTTGTCAGTTTGAGTAGTTCAAAACCGCGTTTTTTCTATGTTTTTGCAAGTTTAAAACAGCAATTTTATCGTCATTTCTAATAAATCGCCGTTTCGCACGAAAGAAACATGAATTTGTCAGTTTGAATAGATCAAAACATCGTTTTTCTATGTTTTTGTAAGTTTAAAACAGCAATTGTATCGTCATTTCTCATAAATCGCCGTTTCGCACGAAAGAAACATGAATTTGTCAGTTTGAATAGTTCAAAACAGCGTTTTTCTATGTTTTTGCAAGTTTTAAAACAGCAATTTTATCGTCATTTCTCATAAATCGGCGTTTTACACGAAAGAAACATGAATTTGTCAGTTTGAATAGTTCACAACAGCGTTTTTCTATGTTTTTGCAAGTTTAAAACAGCAATTTTATCGTCATTTCTCATAAATCGCCGTTTCGCACGAAAGAAACATGAATTTATCAGTTTGAATATTTGAAAAAAGCGTTTTTCTATGTTTTTGCAAGTTTAAAACAGCAATTTTATCGTCATTTCTCATAAATCGCCGTTTCGCACGAAAGAAACATGAATTTGTCAGTTTTAATAGTTCAAAACAGCGTTTTTCTATGTTTTTGCAAGTTTAAAACAGCAATTTTATCGTCATTCCTCATAAATCGTCATTTCTCATAAATCGCCGTTTCGCACGAAAGAAACATGAATTTATCAGTTTGAATAGTTGAAAACAGCGTTTTTCTATGTTTTTGCAAGTTTAAAACAGCAGTTTTATCGTGATTTCACAAAAATCCACCGTTTCGAACGAAAGAAACATGAATTTATCAGTTTGAATAGTTTGAAAACAGCATTTTTCGATGTTTTTACAAGTTTAAAACAGCAATTTTATCGTCATTTCTCATAAATCGCCGTTTCGCACGAAAGAAACATGAATTTTTCAGTTTGAATAGTTGAAAACAGCGTTTTTCTATGTTTTTGCAAGTTTAAACAGCAATTTTATCGTCATTCCTCATAAATCGCCGTTTCGCAGGAAAGAAACATGAATTTATCAGTTTAAATAGTTGAAAACAGCGTTTTTTCTATGTTTTTGCAAGTTTAAAACAGCAATTTTATTGTCATTTCTCATAAATCGCCGTTTCGCGCGAAAGAAACATGAATTTGTCAGTTTGAATAGTTGAAAACAGCGTTTTTCTATGTTTTTGCAAGTTTAAACAGCAATTTTATCGTCATTCCTCATAAATCGCCGTTTCGCAGGAAAGAAACATGAACTTATCAGTTTAAATAGTTGAAAACAGCGTTTTTATATGTTTTTGCAAGTTTAAAACAGCAATTTTATCGTTATTTCTCATAAATCGCCGTTTCGCACGAAAGAAACCTGAATTTATCAGTTTGAATAGTTCAAAACAGCGTTTTTCTATGTTTTTGCAAGTTTAATACAGCAATTTTATCGTCATTTCTCATAAATCGCCGTTTCGCACGAAAGAAACATGAATTTGTCAGTTTGAATAGTTCAAAACAGCGTTCTTCTATGTTTTTTCAAGTTTAAAACAGCAATTTTATCGTCATTTCTCATAAATCGCCGTTTCGCACGAAAGAAACATGAATTTGTCAGTTTTAATAGTTCAAAACAGCGTTTTTTCTATGTTTTTGCAAGTTTAAAACAGCAATTTTATCGTCATTCCTCATAAATCGTCATTTCTCATAAATCGCCGTTTCGCACGAAAAAAACATGAATTTATCAGTTTGAATAGTTGAAAACAGCGTTTTTCTATGTTTTTGCAAGTTTAAAACAGCAGTTTTATCGTGATTTCACAAAAATCCACCGTTTCGAACGAAAGAAACATGAATTTATCAGTTTGAATAGTTGAAAACAGCATTTTTCGATGTTTTTACAAGTTTAAAACAGCAATTTTATCGTCATTTCTCATAAATCGCCGTTTCGCACGAAAGAAACATGAATTTTTCAGTTTGAATAGTTGAAAACAGCGTTTTTCTATGTTTTTGCAAGTTTAAACAGCAATTTTATCGTCATTCCTCATAAATCGCCGTTTCGCAGGAAAGAAACATGAATTTATCAGTTTAAATAGTTGAAAACAGCGTTTTTCTATGTTTTTGCAAGTTTAAAACAGCAATTTTATTGTCATTTCTCATAAATCGCCGTTTCGCGCGAAAGAAACATGAATTTGTCAGTTTCAATAGTTGAAAACAGCGTTTTTCTATGTTTTTGCAAGTTTAAACAACAATTTTATCGTCATTCCTCATAAATCGCCGTTTCGCAGGAAGAAACATGAACTTATCAGTTTAAATAGTTGAAAACAGCGTTTTTATATGTTTTTGCAAGTTTAAAACAGCAATTTTATCGTTATTTCTCATAAATCGCCGTTTCGCACGAAAGAAAACCTGAATTTATCAGTTTGAATAGTTCAAAACAGCGTTTTTCTATGTTTTTGCAAGTTTAATACAGCAATTTTATCGTCATTTCTCATAAATCGCCGTTTCGCACGAAAGAAACATGAATTTGTCAGTTTGAATAGTTCAAAACAGCGTTCTTCTATGTTTTTTCAAGTTTAAAACAGCAATTTTATCGTCATTTCTCATAAATCGCCGTTTCGCACGAAAGAAACATGAATTTGTCAGTTTGAATAGTTGAAAACAGCGTTTTTCAATGTTTTTGCAAGTTTAAAACAGCAATTTTATCGTGATTTCACAAAAATCCACCGTTTCGAACGTAGGAAACATGAATTTATCAGTTTGAATAGTTGAAAACAGCGTATTTCTATGTTTTTGCAAGTTTAAAACAGCAATTTTATTGTCATTCTCATAAATCGCCGTTTCGCACGAAAGAAACATGAATTTGTCAGTTTGAATAGTTCAAAACCGCGTTTTTCTATGTTTTTGCAAGTTTAAAACAGCAATTTTATCGTCATTTCTAATAAATCGCCGTTTCGCACGAAAGAAACATGAATTTGTCAGTTTGAATAGTTCAAAACAGCGTTCTTCTATGTTTTTGCAAGTTTAAAACAGCAATTTTATCGTCATTTCTCATAAATCGCCGTTTCGCACGAAAGAAACATGAATTTGTCAGTTTGAATAGTTCAAAACAGCGTTTTTCTATGTTTTTGCAAGTTTAAAACAGCAATTTTATCGTCATTTCTCATAAATCGCCGTTTCACACGATAGAAACATGAATTTGTCAGTTTGAATAGTTCAAAACAGCGTTTTTCTATGTTTTTGCAAGTTTAAAACAGCAAATTTATCGTCATTTCTCATAAATCGCCGTTTCGCACGAAAGAAACATTAATTTGTCAGTTTGAATAGTTCAAAACAGCGTTTTTCTATGTTTTTTAAAGTTTAAAACAGCAATTTTATTGTCATTTCTCATAAATCGCTGTTTCGCACGAAAGAAACATGAATTTGTCAGTTTGAATAGTTGAAAACAGCGTTTTTCAATGTTTTTGCAAGTTTAAAACAGCAATTTTATCGTGATTTCACAAAAATCCACCGTTTCGAACGTAGGAAACATGAATTTATCAGTTTGAATAGTTGAAAACAGCGTATTTCTATGTTTTTGCAAGTTTAAAACAGCAATTTTATCGTCATTTCTCATAAATCGCCGTTTCGCACGAAAGAAACATGAATTTGTCAGTTTGAGTAGTTCAAAACCGCGTTTTTCTATGTTTTTGCATGTTTAAAACAGCAATTTTATCGTCATTTCTAATAAATCGCCGTTTCGCACGAAAGAAACATGAATTTGTCATTTTGAATAGATCAAAACATCGTTTTTTCTATGTTTTTGTAAGTTTAAAACAGCAATTGTATCGTCATTTCTCATAAATCGCCGTTTCGCACGAAAGAAACATGAATTTGTCAGTTTGAATAGTTCAAAACAGCGTTTTTCTATGTTTTTGCAAGTTTAAAACAGCAATTTTATCGTCATTTCTCATAAATCGGCGTTTTACACGAAAGAAACATGAATTTGTCAGTTTGAATAGTTCACAACAGCGTTTTTCTATGTTTTTGCAAGTTTAAAACAGCAATTTTATCGTCATTTCTCATAAATCGCCGTTTCGCACGAAAGAAACATGAATTTATCAGTTTGAATATTTGAAAAAAGCGTTTTTCTATGTTTTTGCAAGTTTAAAACAGCAATTTTATCGTCATTTCTCATAAATCGCTGTTTCGCACGAAAGAAACATGAATTTGTCAGTTTTAATAGTTCAAAACAGCGTTTTTCTATGTTTTTGCAAGTTTAAAACAGCAATTTTATCGTCATTCCTCATAAATCGTCATTTCTCATAAATCGCCGTTTCGCACGAAAGAAACATGAATTTATCAGTTTGAATAGTTGAAAACAGCGTTTTTCTATGTTTTTGCAAGTTTAAAACAGCAGTTTTATCGTGATTTCACAAAAATCCACCGTTTCGAACGAAAGAAACATGAATTTATCAGTTTGAATAGTTGAAAACAGCATTTTTCGATGTTTTTACAAGTTTAAAACAGCAATTTTATCGTCATTTCTCATAAATCGCCGTTTCGCACGAAAGAAACATGAATTTGTCAGTTTGAATAGTTCAAAACAGCGTTTTCTATGTTTTTGCAAGATTAAAACAGCAATTTTATCGTCATTTTTCATAAATCGCCGTTTCGCACGAAAGAAACATGAATTTATCTGTTTGAATAGTTGAAAACAGCGTTTTTCTATGTTTTTGCAAGTTTAAAACAGCAGTTTTATCGTGATTTCACAAAAATCCACCGTTTCGAACGAAAGAAACATGAATTTATCAGTTTGAATAGTTCAAAACAGCGTTCTTCTATGTTTTTGCAAGTTTAAAACAGCAATTTTATCGTCATTTCTCATAAATCGCCGTTTCGCACGAAAGAAACATGAATTTATCAGTTTGAATAGTTGAAAAAAGCGTTTTTCTATGTTTTTGCAAGTTTAAAACAGCAATTTTATCGTCATTTCTCATAAATCGCCGTTTCGCAGGAAAGAAACATGAATTTGTCAGTTTTAATAGTTCAAAACAGCGTTTTTCTATGTTTTTGCAAGTTTAAAACAGCAATTTTATCGTCATTCCTCATAAATCGTCATTTCTCATAAATCGCCGTTTCGCACGAAAGAAACAAGAATTTATCAGTTTGAATAGTTGAAAACAGCGTTTTTTCTATGTTTTTGCAAGTTTAAAACAGCAGTTTTATCGTGATTTCACAAAAATCCACCGTTTCGAACGAAAGAAACATGAATTTATCAGTTTGAATAGTTGAAAACAGCATTTTTCGATGTTTTTACAAGTTTAAAACAGCAATTTTATCGTCATTTCTCATAAATCGCCGTTTCGCACGAAAGAAACATGAATTTGTCAGTTTGAATAGTTCAAAACAGCGTTTTTCTATGTTTTTGCAAGATTAAAACAGCAATTTTATCGTCATTTTTCATAAAATCGCCGTTTCGCACGAAAGAAACATGAATTTATCTGTTTGAATAGTTGAAAACAGCGTTTTTCTATGTTTTTGCAAGTTTAAAACAGCAGTTTTATCGTGATTTCACAAAAATCCACCGTTTCGAACGAAAGAAACATGAATTTATCAGTTTGAATAGTTCAAAACAGCGTTCTTCTATGTTTTTGCAAGTTTAAAACAGCAATTTTATCGACATTTCTCATAAATCGCCGTTTCGCACGAAAGAAACATGAATTTGTCAGTTTGAATAGTTCAAAACAGCGTTTTTCTATGTTTTTGCAAGTTTAAAACAGCAATTTTATCGTCATTTCTCATACATCGCCGTTTCACACGAAAGAAACATGAATTTGTCAGTAATAGTTCAAAACAGCGTTTTTCTATGTTTTTGCAAGTTTAAAACAGCAAATTTATCGTCATTTCTCATAAATCGCCGTTTCGCACGAAAGAAACATGAATTTGTCAGTTTGAATAGTTCAAAACAGCGTTTTTCTATGTTTTTCAAGTTTAAAACAGCAATTTTATTGTCAATTTCTCATAAATCGCTGTTTCGCACGAAAGAAACATGAATTTGTCAGTTTGAATAGTTGAAAACAGCGTTTTTCAATGTTTTTGCAAGTTTAAAACAGCAATTTTATCGTGATTTCACAAAAAATCCACCGTTTCGAACGTAGGAAACATGAATTTATCAGTTTGAATAGTTGAAAACAGCGTATTTCTATGTTTTTGCAAGTTTAAAACAGCAATTTTATCGTCATTTCTCATAAATCGCCGTTTCGCACGAAAGAAACATGAATTTGTCAGTTTGAGTAGTTCAAAACCGCGTTTTTCTATGTTTTTGCAAGTTTAAAACAGCAATTTTATCGTCATTTCTAATAAATCGCCGTTTCGCACGAAAGAAACATGAATTTGTCAGTTTGAATAGATCAAAACATCGTTTTTCTATGTTTTTGTAAGTTTAAAACAGCAATTGTATCGTCATTTCTCATAAATCGCCGTTTCGCACGAAAAGAAACTGAATTTGTCAGTTTGAATAGTTCAAAACAGCGTTTTTCTATGTTTTTGCAAGTTTAAAACAGCAATTTTATCGTCATTTCTCATAAATCGGCGTTTCACACGAAAGAAACATGAATTTGTCAGTTTGAATAGTTCACAACAGCGTTTTTCTATGTTTTTGCAAGTTTAAAACAGCAATTTTATCGTCATTTCTCATAAATCGCCGTTTCGCACGAAAGAAACATGAATTTATCAGTTTGAATAGTTGAAAAAAGCGTTTTTTCTATGTTTTTGCAAGTTTAAAACAGCAATTTTATCGTCATTTCTCATAAATCGCCGTTTCGCACGAAAGAAACATGAATTTGTCAGTTTTAATAGTTCAAAACAGCGTTTTTCTATGTTTTTGCAAGTTTAAAACAGCAATTTTATCGTCATTCCTCATAAATCGTCATTTCTCATAAATCGCCGTTTCGCACGAAAGAAACATGAATTTATCAGTTTGAATAGTTGAAAACAGCGTTTTTCTATGTTTTTGCAAGTTTTAAAACAGCAGTTTTATCGTGATTTCACAAAAATCCACCGTTTCGAACGAAAGAAACATGAATTTATCAGTTTGAATAGTTGAAAACAGCATTTTTCGATGTTTTTACAAGTTTAAAACAGCAATTTTATCGTCATTTCTCATAAATCGCCGTTTCGCACGAAAGAAACATGAATTTGTCAGTTTGAATAGTTCAAAACAGCGTTTTTCTATGTTTTTGCAAGATTAAACAGCCAATTTTATCGTCATTTTTCATAAATCGCCGTTTCGCACGAAAGAAACATGAATTTATCTGTTTGAATAGTTGAATACAGCGTTTTTCTATGTTTTTGCAAGTTTAAAACAGCAGTTTTATCGTGATTTCACAAAAATCCACCGTTTCGAACGAAAGAAACATGAATTTATCAGTTTGAATAGTTGAAACAGCGTTTTTCTATGTTTTTGCAAGTTTAAAACAGCAATTTTATCGACATTTCTCATAAATCGCCGTTTCGCACGAAAGAAACATGAATTTGTCAGTTTGAATAGTTCAAAACAGCGTTTTTCTATGTTTTTGCAAGTTTAAAACAGCAATTTTATTGTCATTTTCTCATAAATCGCCGTTTCGCACGAAAGAAACATGAATTTGTCAGTTTGAATAGTTGAAAACAGCGGTTTTTCAATGTTTTTGCAAGTTTAAAACAGCAATTTATCGTGATTTCACAAAAATCCACCGTTTCGAACGTAGGAAACATGAATTTATCAGTTTGAATAGTTGAAAACAGCGTATTTCTATGTTTTTGCAAGTTTAAAACAGCAATTTTATTGTCATTTCTCATAAATCGCCGTTTCGCACGAAAGAAACATGAATTTGTCAGTTTGAATAGTTCAAAACCGCGTTTTTCTATGTTTTTGCAAGTTTAAAACAGCAATTTTATCGTCATTTCTAATAAATCGCCGTTTCGCACGAAAGAAACATGAATTTGTCAGTTTGAATAGTTCAAAACAGCGTTCTTCTATGTTTTTGCAAGTTTAAAACAGCAATTTTATCGTCATTTCTCATAAATCGCCGTTTCGCACGAAAGAAACATGAATTTGTCAGTTTGAATAGTTCAAAACAGCGTTTTTCTATGTTTTTGCAAGTTTAAAACAGCAATTTTATCGTCATTTCTCATAAATCGCCGTTTCACACGAAAGAAACATGAATTTGTCAGTTTGAATAGTTCAAAACAGCGTTTTTTCTATGTTTTTGCAAGTTTAAAACAGCAAATTTATCGTCATTTCTCATAAATCGCCGTTTCGCACGAAAGAAACATGAATTTGTCAGTTTGAATAGTTCAAAACAGCGTTTTTCTATGTTTTTTCAAGTTTAAAATAGCAATTTATTGTCATTTCTCATAAATCGCCGTTTCGCACAAAGAAACATGAATTTGTCAGTTTGAATAGTTGAAAACAGCGTTTTTCAATGTTTTTGCAAGTTTAAAACAGCAATTTTATCGACATTTCTCATAAATCGCCGTTTCGCACGAAAGAAACATGAATTTGTCAGTTTGAATAGTTCAAAACAGCGTTTTTCTATGTTTTTGCAAGTTTAAAACAGCAATTTTATTGTCATTTCTCATAAATCGCCGTTTCGCACGAAAGAAACATGAATTTGTCAGTTTGAATAGTTGAAAACAGCGTTTTTCAATGTTTTTGCAAGTTTAAAACAGCAATTTATCGTGATTTCACAAAAATCCACCGTTCGAACGTAGGAAACATGAATTTATCAGTTTGAATAGTTGAAAACAGCGTATTTCTATGTTTTTGCAAGTTTAAAACAGCAATTTTATTGTCATTTCTCATAAATCGCCGTTTCGCACGAAAGAAACATGAATTTGTCAGTTTGAATAGTTCAAAACCGCGTTTTTCTATGTTTTTGCAAGTTTAAAACAGCAATTTTATCGTCATTTCTAATAAATCGCCGTTTCGCACGAAGAAACATGAATTTGTCAGTTTGAATAGTTCAAAACAGCGTTCTTCTATGTTTTTTGCAAGTTTAAAACAGCAATTTTATCGTCATTTCTCATAAATCGCCGTTTCGCACGAAAGAAACATGAATTTGTCAGTTTGAATAGTTCAAAACAGCGTTTTTCTATGTTTTTGCAAGTTTAAAACAGCAATTTTATCGTCATTTCTCATAAATCGCCGTTTCACACGAAAGAAACATGAATTTGTCAGTTTGAATAGTTCAAAACAGCGTTTTTCTATGTTTTTGCAAGTTTAAAACAGCAAATTTATCGTCATTCTCATAAATCGCCGTTTCGCATGAAAGAAACATGAATTTGTCAGTTTGAATAGTTCAAAACAGCGTTTTTCTATGTTTTTTCAAGTTTAAAATAGCAATTTTATTGTCATTTCTCATAAATCGCCGTTTCGCACAAAAGAAACATGAATTTGTCAGTTTGAATAGTTGAAAACAGCGTTTTTCAATGTTTTTGCAAGTTTTAAAACAGCAATTTTATCGTGATTTCACAAAAATCCACCGTTTCGAACGTAGGAAACATGAATTTATCAGTTTGAATAGTTGAAAACAGCGTATTTCTATGTTTTTGCAAGTTTAAAACAGCAATTTTATCGTCATTTCTCATAAATCGCCGTTTCGCACGAAAGAAACATGAATTTGTCAGTTTGAGTAGTTCAAAACCGCGTTTTTCTATGTTTTTGCAAGTTTAAAACAGCAATTTTATCGTCATTTCTAATAAATCGCCGTTTCGCACGAAGAAACATGAATTTGTCAGTTTGAATAGATCAAAACATCGTTTTTCTATTTTTTGTAAGTTTAAAACAGCAATTGTATCGTCATTTCTCATTAATCGCCGTTTCGCACGAAAGAAACATGAATTTGTCAGTTTGAATAGTTCAAAACAGCGTTTTTCTATGTTTTTGCGAGTTTAAAACAGCAATTTTATCGTCATTTCTCATAAATCGGCGTTTCACCGAAAGAAACATGAATTTGTCAGTTTGAATAGTTCACAACAGCGTTTTTCTATGTTTTTGCAAGTTTAAAACAGCAATTTTATCGTCATTTCTCATAAATCGCCGTTTCGCACAAAAGAAACATGAATTTATCAGTTTGAATAGTTGAAAAAAGCGTTTTTCTATGTTTTTGCAAGTTTAAAACAGCAATTTTATCGTCATTTCTCATAAATCGCCGTTTCGCACAAAAGAAACATGAATTTGTCAGTTTTAATAGTTCAAAACAGCGTTTTTCTATGTTTTTGCAAGTTTAAAACAGCAATTTTATCGTCATTCCTCATAAATCGTCATTTCTCATAAATCGCCGTTTCGCACGAAAGAAACATGAATTTATCAGTTTGAATAGTTGAAAACAGCGTTTTTCTATGTTTTTGCAAGTTTAAAACAGCAGTTTTATCGTGATTTCACAAAAATCCACCGTTTCGAACGAAAGAAACATGAATTTATCAGTTTGAATAGTTGAAAACAGCATTTTTCGATGTTTTTACAAGTTTAAAACAGCAATTTTATCGTCATTTCTCATAAATCGCCGTTTCGCACGAAAGAAACATGAATTTGTCAGTTTGAATAGTTCAAAACAGCGTTTTTCTATGTTTTTGCAAGATTAAAACAGCAATTTTATCGTCATTTTTCATAAATCGCCGTTTCGCACGAAAGAAACATGAATTTATCTGTTTGAATAGTTGAAAACAGCGTTTTTCTATGTTTTTGCAAGTTTAAAACAGCAGTTTTATCGTGATTTCACAAAAATCCACCGTTTCGAACGAAAGAAATATGAATTTATCAGTTTGAATAGTTGAAAACAGCGTTTTTCTATGTTTTTGCAAGTTTAAAACAGCAATTTTATCGACATTTCTCATAAATCGCAGTTTCGCACGAAAGAAACATGAATATGTCAGTTTGAATAGTTCAAAACAGCGTTTTTCTATGTTTTTGCAAGTTTAAAACAGCAATTTTATTGTCATTTCTCATAAATCGCCGTTTCGCACGAAAGAAACATGAATTTGTCAGTTTGAATAGTTGAAAACAGCGTTTTTCGATGTTTTTGCAAGTTTAAAACAGCAATTTTATCGTCATTTCTCATAAATCGCCGTTTCGCACGAAAGAAACATGAATTTATCAGTTTGAATAGTTCAATACAGTGTTTTTCTATGTTTTTGCAAGTTTAAAACAGCAATTTTATCGTCATTTCTCATAAATCGCAGTTTCGCACGAAAGAAACATGAATTTATCAGTTTGAATAGTTGAAAACAGCGTTTTCTATGTTCTTGCAAGTTTAAAACCGCTTTTTAAATACGTCAGTTTAGATTGTTGAAAACAGCGTATTTTGCTAGTTTAAAACAGCAGTTTTATCGTGATTTCACAAAAATCCACTGTTTCGAAGGTAAGAAACATGAATTTATCTGTTTGAATAGTTGAAAACAGCGTTTTTCTATGTTTTTGCAAGTTTAAAACAGCAGTTTTATCGTGATTTCACAAAAATCCACCGTTTCGAACGAAAGAAACATGAATTTATCAGTTTGAATAGTTGACAACAGCTTTTTTCTATGTTTTTGCAAGTTTAAAACAGCAATTTTATCGTCATTTCTCATAAATCGCCGTTTCGCACGAAAGAAACATGAATTTATCAGTTTGAATAGTTGAAAACAGCGTTTTTCTATGTTTTTGCAAGTTTAAAACAGCAATTTTATCGTCATTCCTCATTAATCGCCGTTTCGCAGGAAAGAAACATGAATTTATCAGTTTAAATAGTTGAAAACAGCGTTTTTTCTATGTTTTTGCAAGTTTAAAACAGCAATTTTATTGTCATTTCTCATAAATCGCCGTTTCGCGCGAAAGAAACATGAATTTGTCAGTTTGAATAGTTCAAAACAGCGTTTTTCTATGTTTTTGCAAGTTTAAAACAGCAATTTTATCGTCATTTCTCATAAATCGCCGTTTCGCACGAAAGAAACATGAATTTATCAGTTTGAATATTTGAAAACAGCGTTTTTCTATGTTTTTGCAAGTTAAAAACAGCAATTTTATCGTCATTTCTCATAAATCGCCGTTTCGCACGAAAGAAACATGAATTTATCAGTTTGAATAGTTGAAAACAGCGTTTTTCTATGTTTTTGCAAGTTTAAAACAGCATTTTAAATACGTCAGTTTAGATTGTTGAAAACAGCGTTTTCTTGGTTTTGCTAGTTTAAAACAACAGTTTTATCGTGATTTCACAAAAATCCACGGTTTCGAACGAAAGAAACATGAATTTATCAGTTTGAATAGTTCAAAACAGCGTTTTTCTATGTTTTTGCAAGCTTAAAACAGCAATTTTATCGTCATTTCTCATAAATCGGCGTTTCACACGAAAGAAACATGAATTTGTCAGTTTGAATAGTTCACAACAGCGTTTTTCTATGTTTTTGCAAGTTTAAAACAGCAATTTTATCGTCATTTCTCATAAATCGCCGTTTCGCACGAAAGAAACATGAATTTATCAGCTTGAATAGTTGAAAAAAGCGTTTTTCTATGTTTTTGCAAGTATAAAACAGCAATTTTATCGTCATTTCTCATAAATCGCGGTTTCGCACGAAACAAACATGAATTTGTCAGTTTTAATAGTTCAAAACAGCGTTTTTCTATGTTTTTGCAAGTTTAAAACAGCAATTTTATCGTCATTCCTCATAAATCGTCATTTATCATAAATAGCCGTTTCGCACGAAAGAAACATGAATTTATCAGTTTGAATAGTTGAAAACAGCGTTTTTCTATGTTTTTCCAAGTTTAAAACAGCAGTTTTATCGTAATTTCACAAAATCCACCGTTTCGAACGAAAGAAACATGAATTTATCAGTTTGAATAGTTGAAAACAGCATTTTTCTATGTTTTTGCAAGTTTAAAACAGCAATTTTATCCTCATTTCTCATAAATCGCCGTTTCGCACGAAAGAAACATGAATTTGTCAGTTTGAATAGTTCATAACAGCGTTTTTCTATGTTTTTGCAAGATTAAAACAGCAATTTTATCGTCATTTTTCATAAATCGCCGTTTCGCACGAAAGAAACATGAATTTATCTGTTTGAATAGTTGAAAACAGCGTTTTTCTATGTTTTTGCAAGTTTAAAACAGCAGTTTTATTGTGATTTCACAAAAATCCACCGTTTCGAACGAAAGAAACATGAATTTATCAGTTTGAATAGTTGAAAACAGCGTTTTTCTATGTTTTTGCAAGTTTAAAACAGCAATTTTATCGTCATTTCTCATAAATCGCCGTTTCGCACGAAAGAAACATGAATTTGTCAGTTTAAATAGTTCAAAACAGCGTTTTTCTATGTTTTTGCAAGTTTAAAACAGCAATTTTATCGTCATCTTTAATAAATCGCCGTTTCGCACGAAAAAACATGAATTTATCAGTTTGAATAATTGAAAACAGCGTTTTTCTATGTTTTTGCAAGTTTAAAACAGCAAATTTATCGTCATTTTTCATAAATCGCCGTTTCGCACGAAAGTAACATGAATTTGACAGTTTGAATAGTTCAAAACAGCGTTTTTCTATGTTTTTTCAAGTTTAAAACAGCAATTTTATCGTCATTTCTCATAAATCGCCGTTTCGCACGAAAGAAACATGAATTTGTCAGTTTGAATAGTTGAAAACAGCGTTTTTCAATGTTTTTGCAAGTTTAAAACAGCAATTTTATCGTGATTTTACAAAAATCCACCGTTTCGAACGTAGGAAACATGAATTTATCAGTTTGAATAGTTGAAAACAGCGTATTTCTATGTTTTTGCAAGTTTAAAACAGCAATTTTATCGTCATTTCTCATAAATCGCCGTTTCGCACGAAAGAAACATGAATTTGTCAGTTTGAATAGTTGAAAACAGCGTTTTTCTATGTTTTTGCAAGTTGAAAACAGCAATTTTATCGTCTTTTCTAATAAATCGCCGTTTCGCACGAAAGAAACATGAATTTGTCAGTTTGAATAGATCAAAACATCGTTTTTCTATGTTTTTGCAAGTTTAAAACAGCAATTGTATCGTCATTTCTCATAAATCGCCGTTTCGCATGGAAGAAACATGAATTTGTCAGTTTGAATAGTTCAAAACAGCGTTTTTCTATGTTTTTGCAAGTGTAAAACAGCAATTTTATCGTCATTTCTCATAAATCGGCGTTTCACACGAAAGAAACATGAATTTGTCAGTTTGAATAGTTCACAACAGCGTTTTTCTATGTTTTTGCAAGTTTAAAACAGCAATTTTTTCGTCATTTCTCATAAATCGCCGTTTCGCACGAAAGAAACATGAATTTGTAAGTTTTAATAGTTCAAAACAGCGTTTTTCTATGTTTTTGCAAGTTTAAAACAGCAATTTTATCGTCATTCCTCATAAATCGTCATTTCTCATAAATCGCCGTTTCGCACGAAAGAAACATGAATTTATCAGTTTGAATAGTTGAAAGCAGCGTTTTTCTATGTTTTTGCAAGTTTAAAACAGCAGTTTTATCGTGATTCACAAAAATCCACCGTTTCGAACGAAAGAAACATGAATTTATCAGTTTAAATAGTTGAAAACAGCATTTTTCTATGTTTTTGCAAGTTTAAAACAGCAATTTTATCGTCATATCTCATAAATCGCCGTTTCGCAACAAAGAAACATGAATTTGTCAGTTTGAATTGTTCAAACAGCGTTTTTCTATGTTTTTGCAAGTTTAAAACAGCAGTTTTATCGTGATTTCACAAAAATCCACCGTTTCGAACGAAAGAAACATGAATTTATCAGTTTGAATAGTTGAAAACAGCGTTTTTCTATGTTTTTGCAAGTTTAAAACAGCAATTTTATTGTCATTTCTCATAAATCGCCGTTTCGCACGAAAGAAACATGAATTTGTCAGTTTGAATAGTTGAAAAAGCGTTTTTCTATGTTTTTGCAAGTTTAAAACAGCAATTTTATCGTCATTTCTCATAAATCGCGGTTTCGCACGAAACAAACATGAATTTGTCAGTTTTAATAGTTCAAAACAGCGTTTTTCTATGTTTTTGCAAGTTTAAAACAGCAATTTTATCGTCATTCCTCATAAATCGTCATTTATCATAAATCGCCGTTTCGCACGAAAGAAACATGAATTTATCAGTTTGAATAGTTGAAAACAGCGTTTTTCTATGTTTTTGCAAGTTTAAAACAGCAGTTTTATCGTGATTTCACAAAAATCCACCGTTTCGAACGAAAGAAACATGAATTTATCTGTTTGAATAGTTGAAAGCAGCATTTTTCTATGTTTTTGCAAGTTTAAAACAGCTATTTTATCGTCATTTCTCATAAATCGCCGTTTCGCACGAAAGAAACATGAATTTGTCAGTTTGAATAGTTCAAAACAGCGTTTTTCTATGTTTTTGCAAGATTAAAACAGCAATTTTATCGTCATTTTCATAAATCGCCGTTTCGCACGAAAGAAACATGAATTTATCTGTTTGAATAGTTGAAAACAGCGTTTTTCTATGTTTTTGCAAGTTTAAAACAGCAGTTTTATCGTGATTTCACAAAAATCCACCGTTTCGAACGAAAGAAACATGAATTTATCAGTTTGAATAGTTGAAAACAGCATTTTTCTATGTTTTTGCAAGTTTAAAACAGCAATTTTATCGTCATTTCTCATAAATCGCCGTTTCGCACGAAAGAAACATGAATTTGTCAGTTTGAATAGTTCAAAACAGCGTTTTTCTATGTTTTTGCAAGTTTAAAACAGCAATTTTATCGTCATTTCTCATAAATCGCCGTTTCACACGAAAGAAACATGAATTTGTCAGTTTGAATAGTTTAAAACAGCGTTTTTCTATGTTTTTGCAAGTTTAAAACAGCAATTTTATCGTCATTTCTCATAAATCGCCGTTTCGAACGAAAGAAACATGAATTTGTCAGTTTAAATAGTTCAAAACAGCGTTTTTCTATGTATTTGCAAATTTAAAACAGCAATTTTATCGTCATTTCTCATAAATCGCCGTTTCGCACGAAAGAAACCTGAATTTATCAGTTTGAATAGTTAAAAAAAAGCGTTTTTCTATGTTTTTGCAAGTTTAAAACAGCAAATTTATCGTCATTTCTCATAAATCGCCGTTTCGCACGAAAGAAACATGAATTTGTCAGTTTGAATAGATCAAAACATCGTTTTTCTATGTTTTTGCAAGTTTAAAACAGCAATTGTATCGTCATTTCTCATAAATTCGCTTTTCGCACGATAGAAACATGAATTTGTCAGTTTGAATAGTTCAAAACAGCGTTTTTCTATAATTTTGCAAGTTTAAAACAGCAATTTTATCGTCATTTCTCATAAATCGTTGTTTCACACGAAAGAAACATGAATTTGTAAGTTTGAATAGTTCACAACAGCGTTTTTCTATGTTTTTGCAAGTTTAAAACAGCAATTTTATCGTCATTTCTCATAAATCGCCGTTTCGCACGAAAGAAACATGAATTTATCAGTTTGAATTGTTGAAAAAAGCGTTTTTCTATGTTTTTGCAAGTTTAAAACAGCAATTTTATCGTCATTTCTCATAAATCGCGGTTTCGCACGAAAGAAACATGAATTTGTCAGTTTTAATAGTTCAAAACAGCGTTTTTCTATGTTTTTGCAAGTTTAAAACAGCAATTTTTATCGTCATTCCTCATAAATCGTCATTTATCATAAATAGCCGTTTCACACGAAAGAAACATGAATTTATCAGTTTGAATAGTTGAAAACAGCGTTTTTCTATGTTTTTCCAAGTTTAAAACAGCAGTTTTATCGTAATTTCACAAAAATCCACCGTTTCGAACGAAAGAAACATGAATTTATCAGTTTGAATAGTTGAAAACAGCATTTTTCTATGTTTTTGCAAGTTTAAAATAGCAATTTTATCGTCATTTCTCATTAATCGCCGTTTCGCACGAAAGAAACATGAATTTGTTAGTTTGAATAGTTCATAACAGCGTTTTTCTATGTTTTTGCAAGATTAAAACAGCAATTTTATCGTCATTTTTCATAAATCGCCGTTTCGCACGAAAGAAACATGAATTGATCTGTTTGAATAGTTGAAAACAGCGTTTTTCTATGTTTTTGCAAGTTTAAAACAGCAGTTTTATCGTGATTTCACAAAAATCCACCGTTTCGAACGAAAGAAACATGAATTTATCAGTTTGAATAGTTGAAAACAGCGTTTTTCTATGTTTTTGCAAGTTTAAAACAGCAATTTTATCGTCATTTCTCATAAATCGCCGTTTCGCACGAAAGAAACATTAATTTGTCAGTTTAAATAGTTCAAAACAGCGTTTTTCTATGTTTTTGCAAGTTTAAAACAGCAATTTTATCGTCATCTTTAATAAATCGCCGTTTCGCACAAAAAAACATGAATTTATCAGTTTGAATAGTTGAAAACAGCGTTTTTCTATGTTTTTGCAAGTTTAAAACAGCAATTTTATCGTCATTTCTCATAAATCGCCGTTTCGCACGAAAGAAACATGAATTTGTCAGTTTGAATAGTTCAAAACAGCGTTTTTCTATGTTTTTGCAAGTTTAAAACAGCAATTTTATCGTCATTTCTCATAAATCGCCGTTTCGCACGAAAGAAACATGAATTTGTCAGTTTGAATAGTTCAAAACAGCGTTTTTCTATGTTTTTGCAAGTTTAAAACAGCAATTTTATCGTCATTTCTCATAAATCGCCGTTTCACACGAATGAAACATGAATTTGTCAGTTTGAATAGTTCAAAACAGCGTTTTTCTATGTTTTTGCAAGTTTAAATCAGAATTTTATCGTCATTTCTCATAAATCGCCGTTTCGAACGAAAGAAACATGAATTTGTCAGTTTAAATAGTTCAAAACAGCGTTTTTCTATGTATTTGCAAGTTTAAAACAGCAATTTTATCGTCATTTCTCATAAATCGCCGTTTCGCACGAAAGAAACCTGAATTTATCAGTTTGAATAGTTAAAAAAAGCGTTTGACTATGTTTTTGCAAGTTTAAAACAGCAAATTTATCGTCATTTCTCATAAATCGCCGTTTCGCACGAAAGAAACATGAATTTGACAGTTTGAATAGTTTAAAACAGCGTTTTTCTATGTTTTTTCAAGTTTAAAACAGCAATTTTATCGTCATTTCTCATAAATCGCCGTTTCGCACGAAAGAAACATGAATTTGTCAGTTTGAATAGTTGAAAACAGCGTTTTTCAATGTTTTTGCAAGTTTAAAACAGCAATTTTATCGTGATTTTACAAAAATCCACCGTTTCGAACGTAGGAAACATGAATTTATCAGTTTGAATAGTTGAAAACAGCGTATTTCTATGTTTTTGCAAGTTTAAAACAGCAATTTTATCGTCATTTCTCATAAATCGCCGTTTCGCACGAAAGAAACATGAATTTGTCAGTTTGAATAGTTGAAAACAGCGTATTTCTATGTTTTTGCAAGTTGAAAACAGCTATTTTATCGTCATTTCTAATAAATCGCCGTTTCGCACGAAAGAAACATGAATTTGTCAGTTTGAATAGATCAAAACATCGTTTTTCTATGTTTTTGCAAGTTTAAAACAGCAATTGTATCGTCAATTCTCATAAATCGCCGTTTCGCACGGAAGAAACATGAATTTGTCAGTTTGAATAGTTCAAAACAGCGTTTTTCTATGTTTTTGCAAGTGTAAAACAGCAATTTTATCGTCATTTCTCATAAATCGGCGTTTCACACGAAAGAAACATGAATTTGTCAGTTTGAATAGTTCACAACAGCGTTTTTCTATGTTTTTGCAAGTTTAAAACAGCAATTTTATCGTCATTTCTCATAAATAGACGTTTCGCACGAAAGAAACATGAATTTATCGGTTTGAATAGTTGAAACCAGCGTTTTTCTATGTTTTTGCAAGTTTAAAACAGCAATTTTTTCGTCATTTCTCATAAATCGCCGTTTCGCACGAAAGAAACATGAATATGTCAGTTTTAATAGTTGAAAAAAGCGTTTTTTTATGTTTTTGCAAGTTTAAAACAGCAGTTTTATCGTGATTTCACAAAAATCCACCGTTACGAACGAAAGAAACATGAATTTATCAGTTTGAATAGTTGAAAACAGCATTTTTCTATGTTTTTGCAAGTTTAAAACAGCAATTTTATCGTCATATCTCATAAATCGCCGTTTCGCAACAAAGAAACATGAATTTGTCAGTTTAAATTGTTCAAACAGCGTTTTTCTATGTTTTTGCAAGTTTAAAACAGCAATTTTATCGTCATCTTTCATAAATCGCCGTTTCGCACGAAAAAACATGAATTTATCAGTTTAAATAGTTGAAAACAGCGTTTTTCTATGTTTTTGCAAGTTTAAAACTGCAATTTTATTGTCATTTCTCATAAATCGCCGTTTCGCACGAAAGAAACATGAATTTGTCAGTTTGAATAGTTCAAAACAGCGTTTTTCTATGTTTTTGCAAGTTTAAAACAGCAATTTTATCATCATTTCTCATAAATCGCCGTTTCGCACGAAAGAAACATGAATTTATCAGTTTGAATAGTTGAAAACAGCGTTTTTCTATGTTTTTGCAAGTTAAAAACAGTAATTTTATCGTCATTTCTCATAAATCGCCGTTTCGCACGAAAGAAACATGAATTTATCAGTTTGAATAGTTGAAAACAGCGGTTTTCTATGTTTTTGCAAGTTTAAAACAGCATTTTAAATACGTCAGTTTAGATTGTTGAAAACAGCGTTTTCTTGGTTTTGCTAGTTTAAAACAACAGTTTTATCGTGATTTCACAAAAATCCACCATTTCGAACGAAAGAAACATGAATTTATCAGTTTGAATAGTTGAAAACAGCGTTTTCTATGTTCTTGCAAGTTTAAAACAGCAATTTAAATACGTCAGTTTTTATTGTTGAAAACAGCGTATTTTGCTAGTTTAAAACAGCAGTTTTATCGTGATTTCACAAAAATCCACCGTTTCGAAGGATAGAAACATGAATTAATCAGTTTGAATAGTTAAAAACGGCGTTATTCTATGTTTTTGCAAGTTTAAAACAGCAATTTTATCGTCATTTCTCATAAATCGCCGTTTTGCACGAAAGAAACATGAATTTCTCAGTTTGGATAGTTCAAAACAGCGTTTTCTATGTTTTTGCAATTTTAAAACAGCATTTTAAATACGTCAGTTTAGATTGTTGAAAACAGCGTATTTTGCTAGTTTAAAACAGCAGTTTTATCGTGATTTCACAAAAATCCACCGTTTCGAAGGTAAGAAACATGAATTTATCTGTTTGAATAGTTGAAAACAGCGTTTTTCTATGTTTTTTCAAGTTTAAAACAGCAGTTTTATCGTGATTTCACAAAAATCCACCGTTTCGAACGAAAGAAACATGAATTTATCAGTTTGAATAGTTGAAAACAGCGTTTTTCTATGTTTTTGCAAGTTTAAAACAGCAATTTTATCGTCATTTCTCATAATTCGCCGTTTCGCACGAAAGAAACATGAATTTGTCAGTTTGAATAGTTCAAAACAGCGTTTTTCTATGTTTTTGCAAGTTTAAAACAGCAATTTTATCGTCATTTCTCATAAATCGCCGTTTCGCACGAAAGAAACATGAATTTATCAGTTTGAATAGTTGAAAACAGCGTTTTTCTATGTTTTTGCAAGTTTAAACAGCAATTTTATCGTCATTCCTCATAAATCGCCGTTTCGCAGGAAAGAAACATGAATTTATCAGTTTAAATAGTTGAAAACAGCGTTTTTCTATGTTTTTGCAAGTTTAAAACAGCAATTTTATTGTCATTTCTCATAAATCGCCGTTTCGCGCGAAAGAAACATGAATTTGTCAGTTTGAATAGTTGAAAACAGCGTTTTTCTATGTTTTTGCAAGTTTAAACAGCAATTTTATCGTCATTCCTCCTAAATCGCCGTTTCGCAGGAAAGAAACATGAACTTATCAGTTTAAATAGTTGAAAACAGCGTTTTTCTATGTTTTTGCAAGTTTAAAACAGCAATTTTATCGTCATTTCTCATAAATCGCCGTTTCGCACGAAAGAAACATGAATTTGTCCGTTTGAATAGTTCAAAACAGAGTTTTTCTATGTTTTTGCAAGTTTAAAACAGCAATTTTATCGTCATTTCTCATAAATCGCCGTTTCACACGAAAGAAACATGAATTTGTCAGTTTGAATAGTTCAAAACAGCGTTTTACTATGTTTTTGCAAGTTTAAAACAGCAAATTTATCGTCATTTCTCATAAATCGCCGTTTCGCACGAGAGAAACATGAATTTGTCAGTTTGAATAGTTCAAAACAGCGTTTTTCTATGTTTTTTCAAGTTTAAAACAGCAATTTTATCGTCATTTCTCATAAATCGCCGTTTCGCACGAAAGAAACATGAATTTGTCAGTTTGAATAGTTGAAAACAGCGTTTTTCAATGTTTTTGCAAGTTTAAAACAGCAATTTTATCGTGATTTCACAAAAATCCACCGTTTAGAACGTAGGAAACATGAATTTATCAGTTTGAATAGTTGAAAACAGCGTATTTCTATGTTTTTGCAAGTTTAAAACAGCAATTTTATTGTCATTTCTCATAAATCGCCGTTTCGCACGAAAGAAACATGAATTTGTCAGTTTGAATAGTTCAAAACCGCGTTTTTCTATGTTTTTGCAAGTTTAAAACAGCAATTTTATCGTCATTTCTAATAAATCGCCGTTTCGCACGAAAGAAACATGAATTTGTCAGTTTGAATAGATCAAAACATTGTTTTTCTATGTTTTTGTAAGTTTAAAACAGCAATTGTATCGTCATTTCTCATAAATCGCCGTTTCGCACAAAAGAAACATGAATTTGTCAGTTTGAATAGTTCAAAACAGCGTTTTTCTATGTTTTTGCAAGTTTAAAACAGCAATTTTATCGTCATTTCTCATAAATCGGCGTTTCACACGAAAGAAACATGAATTTGTCAGTTTGAATAGTTCACAACAGCGTTTTTCTATGTTTTTGCAAGTTTAAAACAGCAATTTTATCGTCATTTCTCATAAATCGCCGTTTCGCACGAAAGAAACATGAATTTATCAGTTTGAATAGTTGAAAAAAGCGTTTTTCTATGTTTTTGCAAGTTTAAAAAAGCAATTTTATTGTCATTTCTCATAAATCGCCGTTTCGCACGAATGAAACATGAATTTGTCAGTTTGAATAGTTCAAAACAGCGTTTTTCTATGTTTTTGCAAGTTTAAAACAGCAATTTTATCGTCATTTCTCATAAATCGCCGTTTCGCACGAAAGAAACATGAATTTTTCAGTTTGAATAATTGAAAACAGCGTTTTTCTATGTTTTTGCAAGTTTAAACAGCAATTTTATCGTCATTCCTCATAAATCGCCGTTTCGCAGGAAAGAAACATGAATTTATCAGTTTAAATAGTTGAAAACAGCGTTTTTCTATGTTTTTGCAAGTTTAAAACAGCAATTTTATTGTCATTTCTCATAAATCGCCGTTTCGCGCGAAAGAAACATGAATTTGTCAGTTTGAATAGTTGAAAACAGCGTTTTTCTATGTTTTTGCAAGTTTAAACAGCAATTTTATCGTCATTCCTCATAAATCGCCGTTTCGCAGGAAAGAAACATGAACTTATCAGTTTAAATAGTTGAAAACAGCGTTTTTCTATGTTTTTGCAAGTTTAAAACAGCAATTTTATCGTCATTTCTCATAAATCGCCGTTTCGCACGAAAGAAACCTGAATTTATCAGTTTGAATAGTTCAAAACAGCGTTTTTCTATGTTTTTGCAAGTTTAATACAGCAATTTTATCGTCATTTCTCATAAATCGCCGTTTCGCACGAAAGAAACATGAATTTGTCAGTTTGAATAGTTCAAAACAGCGTTCTTCTATGTTTTTTCAAGTTTAAAACAGCAATTTTATCGTCATTTCTCATAAATCGCCGTTTCGCACGAAAGAAACATGAATTTGTCAGTTTGAATAGTTGAAAACAGCGTTTTTCAATGTTTTTGCAAGTTTAAAACAGCAATTTTATCGTGATTTCAAAAAAATCCACCGTTTCGAACGTAGGAAACATGAATTTATCAGTTTGAATAGTTGAAAACAGCGTATTTCTATGTTTTTGCAAGATTAAAACAGCAATTTTATTGTCATTTCTCATAAATCGCCGTTTCGCACGAAAGAAACATGAATTTGTCAGTTTAAATAGTTCAAAACCGCGTTTTTCTATGTTTTTGCAAGTTTAAAACAGCAATTTTATCGTCATTTCTAATAAATCGCCGTTTCGCACGAAAGAAACATGAATTTGTCAGTTTGAATAGTTCAAAACAGCGTTCTTCTATGTTTTTGCAAGTTTAAAACAGCAATTTTATCGTCATTTCTCATAAATCGCCGTTTCGCACAAAAGAAACATGAATTTGTCAGTTTTAATAGTTTAAAACAGCGTTTTTCTATGTTTTTGCAAGTTTAAAACAGCAATTTTATCGTCATTTCTCATAAATCGCCGTTTCACACGAAAGAAACATGAATTTGTCAGTTTGAATAGTTCAAAACAGCGTTTTTCTATGTTTTTGCAAGTTTAAAACAGCAAATTTATCGTCATTTCTCATAAATCGCCGTTTCGCACGAAAGAAACATGAATTTGTCAGTTTGAATAGTTCAAAACAGCGTTTTTCTATGTTTTTTCAAGTTTAAAACAGCATTTTTATTGTCATTTCTCATAAATCGCCGTTTCGCACGAAAGAAACATGAATTTGTCAGTTTGAATAGTTGAAAACAGCGTTTTTCAATGTTTTTGCAAGTTTAAAACAGCAATTTTATCGTGATTTAACAAAAATCCACCGTTTCGAACGTAGGAAACATGAATTTATCAGTTTGAATAGTTGAAAACAGCGTATTTCTATGTTTTTGCAAGTTTAAAACAGCAATTTTATCGTCATTTCTCATAAATCGCCGTTTCGCACGAAAGAAACATGAATTTGTCAGTTTGAATAGTTCAAAACAGCGTTTTTCTATGTTTTTGCAAGATTAAAACAGCAATTTTATCGTCATTTTTCATAAATCGCCGTTTCGCACGAAAGAAACATGAATTTATCTGTTTGAATAGTTGAAAACAGCGTTTTTCTATGTTTTTGCAAGTTTAAAACAGCAGTTTTGTCGTGATTTCACAAAAATCCACGGTTTCGAACGAAAGAAACATAAATTTATCAGTTTGAATAGTTGAAAACAGCGTTTTTCTATGTTTTTGCAAGTTTAAAACAGCAATTTTATCGACATTTCTCATAAATCGCCGTTTCGCACGAAAGAAACATGAATTTGTCAGTTTAAATAGTTCAAAACAGCGTTTTTCTATGTTTTTGCAAGTTTAAAACAGCAATTTTATTGTCATTTCTCATAAATCGCCGTTTCGCACGAAAGAAACATGAATTTGTCAGTTTGAATAGTTGAAAACAGCGTTTTTCGATATTTTTGCAAGTTTAAAACAGCAATTTTATCGTCATTTCTCATAAATCGCCGTTTCGCACGAAAGATACATGAATTTATCAGATAGAATAGTTCAAAACAGTGTTTTTCTATGTTATTGCAAGTTTAAAACAGCAATTTTATCGTCATTTCTCATAAATCGCCGTTTCGCACGAAAGAAACATGAATTTATCAGTTTGAATAGTTGAAAACAGCGTTTTCTATGTTCTTGCAAGTTTAAAACAGCATTTTAAGTACGTCAGTTTAGATTGTTGAAAACAGCGTATTTTGCTAGTTTAAAACAGCAGTTTTATCGTGATTTCACAAAAATCCACCGTTTCGAAGGAAAGAAACATGAATTTATCAGTTTGAATAGTTGAAAACGGCGTTTTTCTATGTTTTTGCAAGTTTAAAACAGCAATTTTATCGTCATTTCTCATAAATCGCCGTTTCGCACGAAAGAAACATGAATTTCTCAGTTTGGATAGTTTAAAACAGCGTTTTTCTATGTTTTTGCAAGTTTAAAACAGCAATTTTATCGTCATTTCTCATAAATCGCCGTTTCACACGAAAGAAACATGAATTTGTCAGTTTGAATAGTTCAAAACAGCGTTTTTCTATGTTTTTGCAAGTTTAAAACAGCAAATTTATCGTCATTTCTCATAAATCGCCGTTTCGCACGAAAGAAACATGAATTTGTCAGTTTGAATTGTTCAAAACAGCGTTTTTCTATGTTTTTTCAAGTTTAAAACAGCAATTTTATTGTCATTTCTCATAAATCGCCGTTTCGCACGAAAGAAACATGAATTTGTCAGTTTGAATAGTTGAAAACAGCGTTTTTCAATGTTTTTGCAAGTTTAAAACAGCAATTTTATCGTGATTTAACAAAAATCCACCGTTTCGAACGTAGGAAACATGAATTTATCAGTTTGAATAGTTGAAAACAGCGTATTTCTATGTTTTTGCAAGTTTAAAACAGCAATTTTATTGTCATTTCTAATAAATCGCCGTTTCGCACGAAAGAAACATGAATTTGTCAGTTTGAATAGATCAAAACATCGTTTTTCTATGTTTTTGTAAGTTTAAAACAGCAATTGTATCGTCATTTCTCATAAATCGCCGTTTCGCACGAAAGAAACATGAATTTGTCAGTTTGAATAGTTCAAAACAGCGTTTTTCTATGTTTTTGCAAGTTTAAAACAGCAATTTTATCGTCATTTCTCATAAATCGGCATTTCACACGAAAGAAACATGAATTTGTCAGTTTGAATAGTTCACAACAGCGTTTTTCTATGTTTTTGCAAGTTTAAAACAGCAATTTTATCGTCATTTCTCATAAATTGCCGTTTCGCACGAAAGAAACATGAATTTATCAGTTTGAATAGTTGAAAAAAGCGTTTTTCTATGTTTTTGCAAGTTTAAAACAGCAATTTTATCGTCATTTCTCATAAATCGCCGTTTCGCACGAAAGAAACATGAATTTGTCAGTTTTAATAGTTCAAAACAGCGTTTTTCTATGTTTTTGCAAGTTTAAAACAGCAGTTTTATCGTGATTTCACAAAAATCCACCGTTTCGAACGAAAGAAACATGAATTTAACAGTTTGAATAGTTGAAAACAGCATTTTTCGATGTTTTTACAAGTTTAAAACAGCAATTTTATCGTCATTTCTCATAAATCGCCGTTTCGCACAAAAGAAACATGAATTTGTCAGTTTGAATAGTTCAAAACAGCGTTTTTCTATGTTTTTGCAAGATTAAAACAGCAATTTTATCGTCATTTTTCATAAATCGCCGTTTCGCACGAAAGAAACATGAATTTATCTGTTTGAATAGTTGAAAACAGCGTTTTTCTATGTTTTTGCAAGTTTAAAACAGCAGTTTTGTCGTGATTTCACAAAAATCCACGGTTTCGAACGAAAGAAACATAAATTTATCAGTTTGAATAGTTGAAAACAGCGTTTTTCTATGTTTTTGCAAGTTTAAAACAGCAATTTTATCGACATTTCTCATAAATCGCCGTTTCGCACGAAAGAAACATGAATTTGTCAGTTTAAATAGTTCAAAACAGCGTTTTTCTATGTTTTTGCAAGTTTAAAACAGCAATTTTATTGTCATTTCTCATAAATCGCCGTTTCGCACGAAAGAAACATGAATTTGTCAGTTTGAATAGTTGAAAACAGCGTTTTTCGATATTTTTGCAAGTTTAAAACAGCAATTTTATCGTCATTTCTCATAAATCGCCGTTTCGCACGAAAGATACATGAATTTATCAGTTTGAATAGTTCAAAACAGTGTTTTTCTATGTTTTTGCAAGTTTAAAACAGCAATTTTATCGTCATTTCTCATAAATCGCCGTTTCGCACGAAAGAAACATGAATTTATCAGTTTGAATAGTTGAAAACAGCGTTTTCTATGTTCTTGCAAGTTTAAAACAGCATTTTAAATACGTCAGTTTAGATTGTTGAAAACAGCGTATTTTGCTAGTTTAAAACAGCAGTTTTATCGTGATTTCACAAAAATCCACCGTTTCGAAGGAAAGAAACATGAATTTATCAGTTTGAATAGTTGAAAACGGCGTTTTTCTATGTTTTTGCAAGTTTAAAACAGCAATTTTATCGTCATTTCTCATAAATCGCCGTTTCGCACGAAAGAAACATGAATTTCTCAGTTTGGATAGTTCAAAACAGCGTTTTCTATGTTTTTGCAAGTTTAAAACAGCATTTTAAATACGTCAGTTTAGATTGTTGAAAACAGCGTATTTTGCTAGTTTAAAACAGCAGTTTTATCGTGATTTCACAAAAATCCACCGTTTCGAAGGTAAGAAACATGAATTTATCTGTTTGAATAGTTGAAAACAGCGTTTTTCTATGTTTTTGCAAGTTTAAAACAGCAGTTTTATCGTGATTTCACAAAAATCCACCGTTTCGAACGAAAGAAACATGAATTTATCAGTTTGAATAGTTGACAACAGCTTTTTTCTATGTTTTTGCAAGTTTAAAACAGCAATTTTATCGTCATTTCTCAAAAATCGCCGTTTCGCACGAAAGAAACATGAATTTGTCAGTTTGAATAGTTCAAAACAGCGTTTTTCTATGTTTTTGCAAGTTTGAAGCAGCAATTTTATCGTCATTTCTCATAAATCGCCGTTTCGCACGAAAGAAACATGAATTTATCAGTTTGAATAGTTGAAAACAGCGTTTTTCTATGTTTTTGCAAGTTTAAACAGCAATTTTATCGTCATTCCTCATAAATCGCCGTTTCGCAGGAAAGAAACATGAATTTATCAGTTTAAATAGTTGAAAACAGCGTTTTTCTATGTTTTTGCAAGTTTAAAACAGCAATTTTATTGTCATTTCTCATAAATCGCCGTTTCGCGCGAAAGAAACATGTATTTGTCAGTTTGAATAGTTCAAAACAGCGTTTTTCTATGTTTTTGCAAGTTTAAAACAGCAATTTTATCGTCATGTCTCATAAATCGCCGTTTCGCACGAAAGAAACATGAATTTATCAGTTTGAATAGTTGAAAATAGCGTTTTTCTATGTTTTTGCAAGTTTAAAACAGCAATTTTATCGTCATTTCTCATAAATCGCCGTTTCGCACGAATGAAACATGAATTTGTCAGTTTGAATAGTTCAAAACAGCGTTTTTCTATGTTTTTGCAAGTTTAAAACAGCAATTTTATCGTCATCTTTCATAAATCGCCGTTTCGCACGAAAAAACATGAATTTATCAGTTTGAATAGTTGAAAACAGCGTTTTTCTATGTTTTTGCAAGTTTAAAACTGCAATTTTATTGTCATTTCTCATAAATCGCCGTTTCGCACGAAAGAAACATGAATTTGTCAGTTTGAATAGTTCAAAACAGCGTTTTTCTATGTTTTTGCAAGTTTAAAACAGCAATTTTATCATCATTTCTCATAAATCGCCGTTTCGCACGAAAGAAACATGAATTTATCAGTTTGAATAGTTGAAAACAGCGTTTTTCTATGTTTTTGCAAGTTAAAAACAGTAATTTTATCGTCATTTCTCATAATTCGCCGTTTCGCACGAAAGAAACATGAATTTATCAGTTTGAATAGTTGAAAACAGCGTTTTTCTATGTTTTTGCAAGTTTAAAACAGCATTTTAAATACGTCAGTTTAGATTGTTGAAAACAGCGTTTTCTTGGTTTTGCTAGTTTAAAACAACAGTTTTATCGTGATTTCACAAAAATCCACCGTTTCGAAGGAAAGAAACATGAATTAATCAGTTTGAATAGTTAAAAACGGCGTTTTTCTATGTTTTTGCAAGTTTAAAACAGCAATTTTATCGTCATTTCTCATAAATCGCCATTTTGCACGAAAGAAACATGAATTTCTCAGTTTGGATAGTTCAAAACAGCGTTTTCTATGTTTTTGCAATTTTAAAACAGCATTTTAAATACGACAGTTTAGATTGTTGAAAACAGCGTATTTTGCTAGTTTAAAACAGCAGTTTTATCGTGATTTCACAAAAATCCACTGTTTCGAAGGTAAGAAACATGAATTTATATGTTTGAATAGTTGAAAACAGCGTTTTTCTATGTTTTTTCAAGTTTAAAACAGCAGTTTTATCGTGATTTCACAAAAATCCACCGTTTCGAACGAAAGAAACATGAATTTATCAGTTTGAATAGTTGAAAACAGCGTTTTTCTATGTTTTTGCAAGTTTAAAACAGCAATTTTATCGTCATTTCTCATAATTCGCCGTTTCGCACGAAAGAAACATGAATTTGTCAGTTTGAATAGTTCAAAACAGCGTTTTTCTATGTTTTTGCAAGTTTAAAACAGCAATTTTATCGTCATTTCTCATAAATCGCCGTTTCGCACGAAAGAAACATGAATTTATCAGTTTGAATAGTTGAAAACAGCGTTTTTCTATGTTTTTGCAAGTTTAAACAGCAATTTTATCGTCAATCCTCATAAATCACCGTTTCGCTGGAAAGAAACATGAATTTATCAGTTTAAATAGTTGAAAACAGCGTTTTTCTATGTTTTTGCAAGTTTAAAACAGCAATTTTATTGTCATTTCCCATAAATCGCCGTTTCGCGCGAAAGAAACATGAATTTGTCAGTTTGAATAGTTGAAAACAGCATTTTTCTATGTTTTTGCAAGTTTAAACAGCAATTTTATCGTCATTCCTCATAAATCGCCGTTTCGCAGGAAAGAAACATGAACTTATCAGTTTAAATAGTTGAAAACAACGTTTTTCTATGTTTTTGCAAGTTTAAAACAGCAATTTTATCGTCATTTCTCATAAATCGCCGTTTCGCACGAAAGAAACATGAATTTGTCAGTTTGAATAGTTCAAAACAGAGTTTTTCTATGTTTTTGCTAGTTTAAAACAGCAATTTTATCGTCATTTCTCATAAATCGCCGTTTCACACGAAAGAAACATGAATTTGTCAGTTTGAATAGTTCAAAACAGCGTTTTTCTAGGTTTTTGCAAGTTTAAAACAGCAAATTTATCGTCATTTCTCATTAATCGCCGTTTCGCACGAGAGGAACATGAATTTGTCAGTTTGAATAGTTCAAAACAGCGTTTTTCTATGTTTTTTCAAGTTTAAAACAGCAATTTTATCGTCATTTCTCATAAATCGCCGTTTCGCACGAAAGAAACATGAATTTGTTTGTTTGAATAGTTGAAAACAGCGTTTTTCAATGTTTTTGCAAGTTTAAAACAGCAATTTTATCGTGATTTCACAAAAATCTACCGTTTCGAACGTAGGAAACATGAATTTATCAGTTTGAATAGTTGAAAACAGCGTATTTCTATGTTTTTGCAAGTTTAAAACAGCAATTTTATTGTCATTTCTCATAAATCGCCGTTTCGCACGAAAGAAACATGAATTTGTCAGTTTGAATAGTTCAAAACCGCGTTTTTCTATGTTTTTGCAAGTTTAAAACAGCAATTTTATCGTCATTTCTAATAAATCGCCGTTTCGCACGAAAGAAACATGAATTTGTCAGTTTGAATAGATCAAAACATCGTTTTTCTATGTTTTTGTAAGTTTAAAACAGCTATTGTATCGTCATTTCTCATAAATCGCCGTTTCGCACGAAAGAAACATGAATTTCTCAGTTTGAATAGTTCAAAACAGCGTTTTTCTATGTTTTTGCAAGTTTAAAACAGCAATTTTATCGTCATTTCTCATAAATCGGCGTTTCACACGAAAGAAACATGAATTTGTCAGTTTGAATAGTTCACAACAGCGTTTTTCTATGTTTTTGCAAGTTTAAAACAGCAATTTTATCGTCATTTCTCATAAATCGCCGTTTCGCACGAAAGAAACATGAATTTTTCAGTTTGAATAGTTGAAAACAGCGTTTTTCTATGTTTTTGCAAGTTTAAACTGCAATTTTATCGTCATTCCTCATAAATCGCCGTTTCGCAGAAAAGAAACATGAATTTATCAGTTTAAATAGTTGAAAACAGCGTTTTTCTATGTTTTTGCAAGTTTAAAACAGCAATTTTATTGTCATTTCTCATAAATCGCCGTTTCGCGCGAAAAAAACATGAATTTGTCAGTTTGAATAGTTGAAAACAGCGTTTTTCTATGTTTTTGCAAGTTTAAACAGCAATTTTATCGTCATTCCTCATAAATCGCCGTTTCGCAGGAAAGAAACATGAACTCATCAGTTTAAATAGTTGAAAACAGCGTTTTTCTATGTTTTTGCAAGTTTAAAACAGCAATTTTATCGTCATTTCTCATAAATCGCCGTTTCGCACGAAAGAAACATGAATTTTTCAGTTTGAATAGTTGAAAACAGCGTTTTTCTATGTTTTTGCAAGTTTAAACAGCAATTTTATCGTCATTCCTCATAAATCGCCGTTTCGCAGGAAAGAAACATGAATTTATCAGTTTAAATAGTTGAAAACAGCGTTTTTCTATGTTTTTGCAAGTTTAAAACAGCAATTTTATTGTCATTTCTCATAAATCGCCGTTTCGCGCGAAAAAAACATGAATTTGTCAGTTTGAATAGTTGAAAACAGCGTTTTTCTATGTTTTTGCAAGTTTAAACAGCAATTTTATCGTCATTTCTCATAAATCGCCGTTTCGCAGGAAAGAAACATGAACTCATCAGTTTAAATAGTTGAAAACAGCGATTTTCTATGTTTTTGCAAGTTTAAAACAGCAATTTTATCGTCATTTCTCATAAATCGCCGTTTCGCACGAAAGAAACCTGAATTTATCAGTTTGAATAGTTCAAAACAGCGTTTTTCTATGTTTTTGCAAGTTTATTACAGCAATTTTATCGTCATTTCTCATAAATCGCCGTTTCGCACGAAAGAAACATGAATTTGTCAGTTTGAATAGTTCAAAACAGCGTTCTTCTATGTTTTTTCAAGTTTAAAACAGCAATTTTATCGTCATTTCTCATAAATCGCCGTTTCGCACGAAAGAAACATGAATTTGTCAGTTTGAATAGTTGAAAACAGCGTTTTTCAATGTTTTTGCAAGTTTAAAACAGCAATTTTATCGTGATTTCACAAAAATCCACCGTTTCGAACGTAGGAAACATGAATTTATCAGTTTGAATAGTTGAAAACAGCGTATTTCTATGTTTTTGCAAGTTTATAACAGCAATTTTATTGTCATTTCTCATAAATCGCCGTTTCGCACGAAAGAAACATGAATTTGTCAGTTTGAATAGTTCAAAACCGCGTTTTTCTATGTTTTTGCAAGTTTAAAACAGCAATTTTATCGTCATTTCTAATAAATCGCCGTTTCGCACGAAAGAAACATGAATTTGTCAGTTTGAATAGTTCAAAACAGCGTTCTTCTACGTTTTTGCAAGTTAAAAACAGCAATTTTATCGTCATTTCTCATAAATCGCCGTTTCGCACGAAAGAAACATGAATTTGTCAGTTTGAATAGTTCAAAACAGCGTTTTTCTATGTTTTTGCAAGTTTAAAACTGCAATTTTATCTTCATTTCTCATAAATCGCCGTTTCACACGAAAGAAACATGAATTTGTCAGTTTGAGTAGTTCAAAACAGCGTTTTTCTATGTTTTTGCAATTTTAAAACAGCAAATTTATCGTCATTTCTCATAAATCGCCGTTTCGCACGAAAGAAACATGAATTTGTCAGTTTGAATAGTTCAAAACAGCGTTTTTCTATGTTTTTTCAAGTTTAAAACAGCAATTTTATCGTCATTTCTAATAAATCGCCGTTTCGCACGAAAGAAACATGAATTTGTCAGTTTGAATAGTTCAAAACAGCGTTCTTCTATGTTTTTGCAAGTTTAAAACAGCAATTTTATCTTCATTTCTCATAAATCGCCGTTTCACACGAAAGAAACATGAATTTGTCAGTTTGAATAGTTCAAAACAGCGTTTTTCTATGTTTTTGCAATTTTAAAACAGCAAATTTATCGTCATTTCTCATAAATCGCCGTTTCGCACGAAAGAAACATGAATTTGTCAGTTTGAATAGTTCAAAACAGCGTTTTTCTATGTTTTTTCAAGTTTAAAACAGCAATTTTATTGTCATTTCTCATAAATCGCCGTTTCGCACGAAAGAAACCTGAATTTGTCAGTTTGAATAGTTGAAAACAGCGTTTTTCAATGTTTTTGCAAGTTTAAAACAGCAATTTTATCGTGATTTCACAAAAATCTACCGTTTCGAACGTAGGAAACATGAATTTATCAGTTTGAATAGTTGAAAACAGCGTATTTCTATGTTTTTGCAAGTTTAAAACAGCAATTTTATCGTCATTTCTCATAAATCGCCGTTTCGCACGAAAGAAACATGAATTTGTTAGTTTGAGTAGTTCAAAACCGCGATTTTCTATGTTTTTGCAAGTTTAAAACAGCAATTTTATCGTCATTTCTAATAAATCGCCGTTTCGCACGAAAGAAACATGAATTTGTCAGTTTGACTAGATCAAAACATCGTTTTTCTATGTTTTTGTAAGTTTAAAACAGCAATTGTATCGTCATTTCTCATAAATCGCCGTTTCGCACGAAAGAAACATGAATTTGTCAGTTTGAATAGTTCAAAACAGCGTTTTTCTATGTTTTTGCAAGTTTAAAACAGCAATTTTATCGTCATTTCTCATAAATCGGCGTTTCACACGAAAGAAACATGAATTTGTCAGTTTGAATAGTTCACAACAGCGTTTTTCTATGTTTTTGCAAGTTTAAAACAGCAATTTTATCGTCATTGCTCATAAATCGCCGTTTCGCACGAAAGAAACATGAATTTATCAGTTTGAATAGTTGAAAAAAGCGTTTTTCTATGTTTTTGCAAGTTTAAAACAGCAATTTTATCGTCATTTCTCATAAATCGCCGTTTCGCACGAAAGAAACATGAATTTGTCAGTTTTAATAGTTCAAAACAGCGTTTTTCTATGTTTTTGCAAGTTTAAAACAGCAATTTTATCGTCATTCCTCATAAATCGTCATTTCTCATAAATCGCCGTTTCGCACGAAAGAAACATGAATTTGTCAGTTTTAATAGTTCAAAACAGCGTTTTTCTATGTTTTTGCAAGTTTAAAACAGCAATTTTATCGTCATTCCTCATAAATCGTCATTTCTCATAAATCGCCGTTTCGCACGAAAGAAACATGAATTTATCAGTTTGAATAGTTGAAAACAGCGTTTTTCTATGTTTTTGCAAGTTTAAAACAGCAGTTTTATCGTGATTTCACAAAAATCCACCGTTTCGAACGAAAGAAACATGAATTTATCAGTTTGAATAGTTGAAAACAGCGTTTTTCTATGTTTTTGCAAGTTTAAAACAGCAATTTTATCGACATTTCCCATAAATCGCCGTTTCGCACGAAAGAAACATGAATTTGTCAGTTTGAATAGTTCAAAACAGCGTTTTTCTATGTTTTTGCAAGTTTAAAACAGCAATTTTATTGTCATTTCTCATAAATCGCCGTTTCGCACGAAAGAAACATGAATTTGTCAGTTTGAATAGTTGAAAACAGCGTTTTTCGATGTTTTTGCAAGTTTAAAACAGCAATTTTATCGTCATTTCTCATAAATCGCCGTTTCGCACGAAAGAAACATGAATTTATCAGTTTGAATAGTTCAAAACAGTGTTTTCCTATGTTTTTGCAAGTTTAAAACAGCAATTTTATCGTCATTTCTCATAAATCGCCGTTTCGCACGAAAGAAACATGAATTTCTCAGTTTGGATAGTTCAAAACAGCGTTTTCTATGTTTTTGCAAGTTTAAAACAGCATTTTAAATACGTCAGTTTAGATTGTTGAAAACAGCGTATTTTGCTAGTTTAAAACAGCAGTTTTATCGTGATTTCACAAAAATCCACCGTTTCGAAGGTAAGAAACATGAATTTATCTGTTTGAATAGTTGAAAACAGCGTTTTTCTATGTTTTTGCAAGTTTAAAACAGCAGTTTTATCGTGATTTCACAAAAATCCACCGTTTCGAACGAAAGAAACATGAATTTATCAGTTTGAATAGTTCAAAACAGTGTTTTTCTATGTTTTTGCAAGTTTAAAACAGCAATTTTATTGTCATTTCTCATAAATCGCCGTTTCGCACGAAAGAAACATGAATTTGTCAGTTTGAATAGTTCAAAACAGCGTTCTTCTATGTTTTTTCAAGTTTAAAACAGCAATTTTATCGTCATTTCTCATAAATCGCCGTTTCGCACGAAAGAAACATGAATTTGTCAGTTTGAATAGTTGAAAACAGAGTTTTTCAATGTTTTTGCAAGTTTAAAACAGCAATTTTATCGTGATTTCACAAAAATCCACCGTTTCGAACGTAGGAAACATGAATTTATCAGTTTGAATAGTTGAAAACAGCGTATTTCTATGTTTTTGCAAGTTTAAAACAGCAATTTTATTGTCATTTCTCATAAATCGCCGTTTCGCACGAAAGAAACATGAATTTGTCAGTTTGAATAGTTCAAAACCGCGTTTTTCTATGTTTTTGCAAGTTTAAAACAGCAATTTTATCGTCATTTCTAATAAATCGCCGTTTCGCACGAAAGAAACATGAATTTGTCAGTTTGAATAGTTCAAAACAGCGTTCTTCTATGTTTTTGCAAGTTTAAAACAGCAATTTTATCGTCATTTCTCATAAATCGCCGTTTCGCACGAAAGAAACATGAATTTGTCAGTTTGAATAGTTCAAAACAGCGTTTTTCTATGTTTTTGCAAGTTTAAAACTGCAATTTTATCGTCATTTCTCATAAATCGCCGTTTCACACGAAAGAAACATGAATTTGTCAGTTTGAATAGTTCAAAACAGCGTTTTTCTATGTTTTTGCAATTTTAAAACAGCAAATTTATCGTCATTTCTCATAAATCGCCGTTTCGCACGAAAGAAACATGAATTTGTCAGTTAGAATAGTTCAGAACAGCGTTTTTCTATGTTTTTTCAAGTTTAAAACAGCAATTTTATTGTCATTTCTCATAAATCGCCGTTTTGCACGAAAGAAACCTGAATTTGTCAGTTTGAATAGTTGAAAACAGCGGTTTTCAATGTTTTTGCAAGTTTAAAACAGCAATTTTATCGTGATTTTACAAAAATCCACCGTTTCGAACGTAGGAAACATGAATTTATCAGTTTGAATAGTTGAAAACAGCGTATTTCTATGTTTTTGCAAGTTTAAAACAGCAATTTTATCGTCATTTCTCATAAATCGCCGTTTCGCACGAAAGAAACATGATATTGTTAGTTTGAGTAGTTCAAAACCGCGATTTTCTATGTTTTTGCAAGTTTAAAACAGCAATTTTATCGTCATTTCTAATAAATCGCCGTTTCGCACGAAAGAAACATGAATTTGTCAGTTTGAATAGATCAAAACATCGTTTTTCTATGTTTTTGTAAGTTTAAAACAGCAATTGTATCGTCATTTCTCATAAATCGCCGTTTCGCACGAAAGAAACATGAATTTGTCAGTTTGAATAGTTCAAAACAGCGTTTTTCTATGTTTTTGCATGTTTAAAACAGCAATTTTATCGTCATTTCTCATAAATCGGCGTTTCACACGAAAGAAACATGAATTTGTCAGTTTGAATAGTTCACAACAGCGTTTTTCTATGTTTTTGCAAGTTTAAAACAGCAATTTTATCGTCATTGCTCATAAATCGCCGTTTCGCACGAAAGAAACATGAATTTATCAGTTTGAATAGTTGAAAAAAGCGTTTTTCTATGTTTTTGCAAGTTTAAAACAGCAATTTTATCGTCATTTCTCATAAATCGCCGTTTCGCACGAAAGAAACATGAATTTGTCAGTTTTAATAGTTCAAAACAGCGTTTTTCTATGTTTTTGCAAGTTTAAAACAGCAATTTTATCGTCATTCCTCATAAATCGTCATTTCTCATAAATCGCCGTTTCGCACGAAAGAAACATGAATTTATCAGTTTGAATAGTTGAAAACAGCGTTTTTCTATGTTTTTGCAAGTTTAAAACAGCAGTTTTATCGTGCTTTCACAAAAATCCACCGTTTCGAACGAAAGAAACATGAATTTATCAGTTTGAATAGTTGAAAACAGCATTTTTCGATGTTTTTACAAGTTTAAAACAGCAATTTTATCGTCATTTCTCATAAATCGCCGTTTCGCACGAAAGAAACATGAATTTGTCAGTTTGAATAGTTCAAAACAGCGTTTTTATATGTTTTTGCAAGATTAAAACAGCAATTTTATCGTCATTTTTCATAAATCGCCGTTTCGCACGAAAGAAACATGAATTTATCTGTTTGAATAGTTGAAAACAGCGTTTTTCTATGTTTTTGCAAGTTTAAAACAGCAGTTTTATCGTGATTTCACAAAAATCCACCGTTTCGAACGAAAGAAACATGAATTTATCAGTTTGAATAGTTGAAAACAGCGTTTTTCTATGTTTTTGCAAGTTTAAAACAGCAATTTTATCGACATTTCTCATAAATCGCCGTTTCGCACGAAAGAAACATGAATTTGTCAGTTTGAATAGTTCAAAACAGCGTTTTTCTATGTTTTTGCAAGTTTAAAACAGCAATTTTATTGTCATTTCTCATAAATCGCCGTTTCGCACGAAAGAAACATGAATTTGTCAGTTTGAATAGTTGAAAACAGCGTTTTTCGATGTTTTTGCAAGTTTAAAACAGCAATTTCATCGTCATTTCTCATAAATCGCCGTTTCGCACGAAAGAAACATGAATTTATCAGTTTGAATAGTTCAAAACAGTGATTTTCTATGTTTTTGCAAGTTTAAAACAGCAATTTTATCGTCATTTCTCATAAATCGCCGTTTCGCACGAAAGAAACATGAATTTCTCAGTTTGGATAGTTCAAAACAGCGTTTTCTATGTTTTTGCAAGTTTAAAACAGCATTTTAAATACGTCAGTTTAGATTGTTGAAAACAGCGTATTTTGCTAGTTTAAAACAGCAGTTTTATCGTGATTTCACAAAAATCCACCGTTTCGAAGGTAAGAAACATGAATTTATCTGTTTGAATAGTTGAAAACAGCGTTTTTCTATGTTTTTGCAAGTTTAAAACAGCAGTTTTATCGTGATTTCACAAAAATCCACCGTTTCGAACGAAAGAAACATGAATTTATAAGTTTGAATAGTTGACAACAGCTTTTTTCTATGTTTTTGCAAGTTTAAAACAGCAATTTTATCGTCATTTCTCATAAATCGCCGTTTCGCACGAAAGAAACATGAATTTGTCAGTTTGAATAGTTCAAAACAGCGTTTTTCTATGTTTTTGCAAGTTTAAAACAGCAATTTTATCGTCATTTCTCATAAATCGCCGTTTTGCACGAAAGAAACATGAATTTATCAGTTTGAATAGTTGAAAACAGCGTTTTTCTATGTTTTTGCAAGTTTAAACAGCAATTTTATCGTCATTCCTCATAAATCGCCGTTTCGCAGGAAAGAAACATGAATTTATCAGTTTAAATAGTTAAAAACAGCGTTTTTCTATGTTTTTGCAAGTTTAAAACAGCAATTTTATTGTCATTTCTCATAAATCGCCGTTTCGCGTGAAAGAAACATGAATTTGTCAGTTTGAATAGTTCAAAACAGCGTTTTTCTATGTTTTTGCAAGTTAAAAACAGCAATTTTATCGTCATTTCTCATAAATCGCCGTTTCGCACGAAAGAAACATGAATTTATCAGTTTGAATAGTTGAAAACAGCGTTTTTCTATGTTTTTGCAAGTTTAAAACAGCATTTTAAATACGTCAGTTTAGATTGTTGAAAACAGCGTTTTCTTGGTTTTGCTAGTTTAAAACAACAGTTTTATCGTGATTTCACAAAAATCCACGGTTTCGAACGATAGAAACATGAATTTATCAGTTTGAATAGTTGAAAACAGCGTTTTCTATGTTCTTGCAAGTTTAAAACAGCATTTTAAATACGTCAGTTTAGATTGTTGAAAACATCGTATTTTGCTAGTTTTAAACAGCAGTTTTATCGTGATTTCACAAAAATCCACCGTTTCGAACGAAAGAAACATGAATTTATCAGTTTGAATAGTTGAAAACAGCGTTTTTCTATGTTTTTGCATGTTTAAAACAGCAATTTTATCGTCATTTCTCATAAATCGCCGTTTCGCACTAAAGAAACATGAATTTGTCAGTTTGAATTGTTCAAAACAGCGTTTTTCTATGTTATTGCAAGTTTAAAACAGCAATTTTATCGTCATTTCTAATAAATCGCCGTTTCGCACGAAAGAAACATGAATTTGTCAGTTTGAATAGATCAAAACATCGTTTTTCTATGTTTTTGCAAGTTTAAAACAGCAATTGTATCGTCATTTCTCATAAATCGTCGTTTCGCACGAAAGAAACATGAATTTGTCAGTTTGAATAGTTCAAAACAGCGTTTTTCTATGTTTTTGCAAGTTTAAAACAGCAATTTTATCGTCATTTCTCATAAATCGCCGTTTCGCACGAAAGAAACATGAATTTATCAGTTTGAATTGTTGAAAAAAGCGTTTTTCTATGTTTTTGCAAGTTTAAAACTGCAATTTTATCGTCATTTCTCATAAATCGCCGTTTCGCACGAAAGAAACATGAATTTGTCAGTTTTAATAGTTCAAAACAGCGTTTTTCTATGTTTTTGCAAGTTTAAAACAGCAATTTTATCGTAATTCCTCATAAATCGTCATTTCTCATAAATCGCCGTTTCGCACGAAAGAAACATGAATTTATCAGTTTGAATAGTTGAAAACAGCGTTTTTCTATGTTTTTGCAAGTTTAAAACAGAAGTTTTATCGTGATTTCACAAAAATCCACCGTTTCGAACGAAAGAAACATGAATTTATCAGTTTGAATAGTTGAAAACAGCATTTTTCTATGTTTTTACAAGTTTAAAACAGCAATTTTATCGTCATTTCACATAAATCGCCGTTTCGCACGAAAGAAACATGAATTTGTCAGTTTGAATAGTTCAAAACAGCGTTTTTTCTATGTTTTTGCAAGATTAAAACAGCAATTTTATCGTCATTTTTCATAAATCGCCGTTTCGCACGAAAGAAACATGAATTTATCTGTTTGAATAGTTGAAAACAGCGATTTTCTATGTTTTTGCAAATTTAAAACAGCAGTTTTATCGTGATTTCACAAAAATCCACGGTTTCGAACGAAAGAAACATGAATTTATCAGTTTGAATAGTTGAAAACAGCGTTTTTTCTATGTTTTTCCATGTTTAAAACAGCAATTTTATCGTCATTTCTCATAAATCGCCGTTTCGCACGAAAGAAACATGAATTTGTCAGTTTGAATTGTTTAAAACAGCGTTTTTCTATGTTTTTGCAAGTTTAAATTAGCAATTTTATCGTCATCTTTCATAAATCGCCGTTTCGCACGAAAAAACATGAATTTATCAGTTTGAATAGATGAAAACAGCGTTTTTCTAAGTTTTTGCATGTTTAAAACAGCAATTTTATCGTCATTTCTCATAAATCGCCGTTTCGCACGAAAGAAACATGAATTTATCAGTTTGAATAGTTGAAAACAGCGTTTTTCTATGTTTTTGCAAGTTTAAACAGCAATTTTATCGTCATTCCTCATAAATCGCCGTTTCGCAGGAAAGAAACATGAATTTATCAGTTTAAATAGTTGAAAACAGCGTTTTTCTATGTTTTTGCAAGTTTAAAACAGCAATTTTATTGTCATTTCTCATAAATCGCCGTTTCGCCCGAAAGAAACATGAAATTGTCAGTTTGAATAGTTGAAAACAGCGTTTTTCTATGTTTTTGCAAGTTTAAAACAGCAATTTTATCGTCATTTCTAATAAATCGCCGTTTCGCACGAAAGAAACATGAATTTATCAGTTTGAATAGTTTAAAACGGCGTTTTTCTATGTTTTTGCAAGTTTAAAACAGCAATTTTATCGTCATTTCTCATAAATCGCCGTTTCGCACGAAAGAAACATGAATTTCTCAGTTTGGATAGTTCAAAACAACGTTTTCTATGTTTTTGCAAGTTTAAAACAGCATTTTTAATACGTCAGTTTAGATTGTTGAAAACAGCGTATTTTGCTAGTTTAAAACAGCAGTTTTATCGTGATTTCAAAAAAATCCACCGTTTCGAAGGTAAGAAACATGAATTTATCTGTTTGAATAGTTGAAAACAGCGTTTTTCTATGTTTTTGCAAGTTTAAAACAGCAATTTTATCGTCTCATAAATCGCCGTTTCGCACGAAAGAAACATGAATTTATCAGTTTGAATAGGTGAAAACAGTGTTTTTCTATGTTTTTACAAGTTTAAAACAGCAATCTTATCGTCATTTTTCATAAATCGCCGTTTCGCACGAAAGAAACATGAATTTATCAGTTTGGATATTTCAAACAGCGTTTTTCTATGTTTTTGCAAGTTTAAAACAGCAATTTTATCGTCATTTCTCATAAATCGCCGTTTCGCACGAAAGAAACATGAATTTATCAGTTTGAATAGTTGAAAACAGCGTTTTCTATGTTCTTGCAAGTTTAAAACAGCATTTTAAATACGTCAGTTTAGATTGTTGAAAACAGCGTATTTTGCTAGTTTAAAACAGCAGTTTTATCGTGATTTCACAAAAATTCACCGCTTCGAAGGAAAGAAACATGAATTTATCAGTTTGAATAGTTGAAATTGGCGTTTTTCTATGTTTTTGCAAGTTTAAAACAGCAATTTTATCGTCATTTCTCATAAATCGCCGTTTCGCATGAAAGAAACATGAATTTCTCAGTTTGGATAGTTCAAAACAGCGTTTTCTATGTTTTTGCAAGTTTAAAACAGCATTTTAAATACGTCAGTTTAGATTGTTGAATACAGCGTATTTTGCTAGTTTAAAACAGCAGTTTTATCGTGATTTCACAAAAATCCACCGTTTCGAAGGTAAGAAACATGAATTTATCTGTTTGAATAGTTGAAAACAGCGTTTTTCTATGTTTTTGCAAGTTTAAAACAGCAGTTTTATCGTGATTTCACAAATATCCACCGTTTCAAACGAAAGAAACATGAATTTATCAGTTTGAATAGTTGAAAACAGCGTTTTTCTATGTTTTTGCAAGTTTAAAACAGCAATTTTATCGTCATTTCTCATAAATCGCCGTTTCGCACGAAAGAAACATGAATTTATCAGTTTGAATAGTTGAAACAGCGTTTTTCTATGTTTTTACAAGTTTATAACAGCAATCTTATCGTCATTTCTCATAAATCGCCAATTCGCACAAAAGAAACATGATTTTGTCAGTTTGGATAGTTCAAAACAGTGTTTTTCTAGGTTTTTGCAAGTTTAAAACAGCAATTTTATCGTCATTTCTCATAAATCGCCGTTTTGCACGAAAGAAACATGAATTTATCAGTTTGAATAGTAGAAAACAGCGTTTTTCTAGTTTCTGCAAGTTTAAAACAGCAATTTTCCCGTCAATTCTCATAAATCGCCGTTTCGCACGGAAGAAACATAAATTTGTCAGTTTGAATAGTAGAAAACAGCGTTTTTCTATGTTTTTGCAAGTTTAAAACAGCAATTTTATCGTCTCATAAATCGCCGTTTCGCACGAAAGAAACATGAATTTATCAGTTTGAATAGTTGAAAACAGCGTTTTTCTATGTTTTTGCAAGTTTAAAACAGCAAATTTATCGTCATTTTACATAAATCGCCGTTTCGCACGAGAGAAACATGAATTTGTCAGTTTGAATAGTTCAAAACAGCGTATTTCTATGTTTTTGCAAGTTTAAAACAGCAATTTTATTGTCATTTCTCATAAATCGCCGTTTCGCACGAAAGAAACATGAATTTGTCAGTTTGAATAGTTCAAAACCGCGTTATTCTATGTTTTTGCAAGTTTAAAACAGCAATTTTATCGTCATTTCTAATAAATCGCCGTTTCACACGAAAGAAACATGAATTTGTCAGTTTGAATAGATCAAAACATCGTTTTTCTATGTTTTTGTAAGTTTAAAACAGCAATTGTATAGTCATTTCTCATAAATCGCCGTTTCGCACGAAAGAAACATGAATTTGTCAGTTTGAATAGTTCAAAACAGCGTTTTTCTATGTTTTTGCAAGTTTAAAACAGCAATTTTATCGTCATTTCTCATAAATCGGCTTTTCACACAAAAGAAACATGAATTTGTCAGTTTGAATAGTTCACAACAGCGTTTTTCTTTGTTTTTGCAAGTTTAAAACAGCAATTATATCGTCATTTCTCATAAATCGCCGTTTCGCACGAAAGAAACATGAATTTTTCAATTTGAATAGTTGAAAACAGCGTTTTTCTATGTTTTTGCAAGTTTAAACAGCAATTTTATCGTCATTCCTCATAAATCGCCGTTTCGCAGGAAAGAAACATGAATTTATCAGTTTAAATAGTTGAAAACAGCGTTTTTCTATGTTTTTGCAAGTTTAAAACAGCAATTTTATTGACATTTCTCATAAATCGCCGTTTCGCGCGAAAGAAACATGAATTTGTCAGTTTGAATAGTTCACAACAGCGTTTTTCTTTGTTTTTGCAAGTTTAAAACAGCAATTTTATCGTCATTTCTCATAAATCGCCGTTTCGCACTAAAGAAACCTGAATTTATCAGTTTGAATAGTTCAAAACAGCGTTTTTCTATGTTTTTGCAAGTTTAATACAGCAATTTTATCGTCGTTTCTCATAAATCGCCGTTTCGCACGTAAGAAACATTAATTTGTCAGTTTGAATAGTTCAAAACAGCGTTCTTCTATGTTTTTTCAAGTTTAAAACAGCAATTTTATCGTCATTTCTTATAAATCGCCGTTTCGCACGAAAGAAACATGAATTTGTCAGTTTGAATAGTTGAAAACAGCGTTTTTCAATGTTTTTGCAAGTTTAAAACAGCAATTTTATCGTGATTTCACAAAAATCCACCGTTTCGAACGTAGGAAACATGAATTTATCAGTTTGAATAGTTGAAAATAGCGTATTTCTATGTTTTTGCAAGTTTAAAACAGCAATTTTATTGTTATTTCTCATAAATCGCCGTTTCGCACGAAAGAAACATGAATTTGTCAGTTTGAATAGTTCAAAACCGCGTTTTTCTATGTTTTTTCAAGTTTAAAACAGCAATTTTATCGTCATTTCTAATAAATCGCCGTTTCGCACGAAAGAAACATGAATTTGTCAGTTTGAATAGTTCAAAACAGCGTTCTTCTATGTTTTTGCAAGTTTAAGACAGCAATTTTATCGTCATTTCTCATAAATCGCCGTTTCGCACGAAAGAAACATGAATTTGTCAGTTTGAATAGTTCAAAACAGCGTTTTTCTATGTTTTTGCAAGTTTAAAACAGCAAATTTATCGTAATTTCTCATAAATCGCCGTTTCACACGAAAGAAACATGAATTTGTCAGTTTGAATAGTTCAAAACAGCGTTTTTCTATGTTTTTGCAAGTTTAAAACAGCAAATTTATCGTCATTTCTCATAAATCGCCGTTTCGCACGAAAGAAACATGAATTTGTCAGTTTGAATAGTTCAAAACAGCGTTTTTCTATGTTTTTTCAAGTTTAAAACAGCAATTTTATTGTCATTTCTCATAAATCGCCGTTTCGCACGAAAGAAACATGAATTTGTCAGTTTGAATAGTTGAAAACAGCGTTTTTCAATGTTTTTGCAAGTTTAAAACAGCAATTTTATCGTGATTTCACAAAAATCCACCGTTTCGAACGTAGGAAACATGATTTTATCAGTTTGAATAGTTGAAAACAGCATTTTCTATGTTCTTGCAAGTTTAAAACAGCATTTTAAATACGTCAGTTTAGATTGTTGAAAACAGCGTATTTTGCTAGTTTAAAACAGCAGTTTTATCGTGATTTCACAAAAATCCACCGTTTCGAAGGAAAGAAACATGAATTTATCAGTTTGAATAGTTGAAAACGGCGTTTTTCTATGTTTTTGCAAGTTTAAAACAGCAATTTTATCGTCATTTCTCATAAATCGCCGTTTCGCACGAAAGAAACAAGAATTTCTCAGTTTGGATAGTTCAAAACAGCGTTTTCTATGTTTTTGCAAGTTTAAAACAGCATTTTAAATACGTCAGTTTAGATTGTTGAAAACAGCGTATTTTGCTAGTTTAAAACAGCAGTTTTATCGTGATTTCACAAAAATCCACCGTTTCGAAGGTAAGAAACATGAATTTATCTGTTTGAATAGTTGAAAACAGCGTTTTTCTATGTTTTTGCAAGTTTAAAACAGCAGTTTTATCGTGATTTCACAAAAATCCACCGTTTCGAACGAAAGAAACATGAATTTATCAGTTTGAATAGTTGACAACAGCTTTTTTCTATGTTTTTGCAAGTTTAAAACAGCAATTTTATCGTCATTTCTCATAAATCGCCGTTTCGCACGAAAGAAACATGAATTTGTCAGTTTGAATAGTTCAAAACAGCGTTTTTCTATGTTTTTGCAAGTTTAAAACAGCAATTTTATCGTCATTTCTCATAAATCGCCGTTTCGCACGAAAGAAACATGAATTTATCAGTTTGAATAGTTGAAAACAGCGTTTTTCTATGTTTTTGCAAGTTTAAACAGCAATTTTATCGTCATTCCTCATAAATCGCCGTTTCGCAGGAAAGAAACATGAATTTATCAGTTTAAATAGTTGAAAACAGCGTTTTTCTATGTTTTTGCAAGTTTAAAACAGCAATTTTATTGTCATTTCTCATAAATCGCCGTTTCGCGCGAAAGAAACATGAATTTGTCAGTTTGAATAGTTCAAAACAGCGTTTTTCTATGTTTTTGCAAGTTTAAAACAGCAATTTTATCGTCATTTCTCATAAATCGCCGTTTCGCACGAAAGAAACATGAATTTATCAGTTTGAATAGTTGAAAACAGCGTTTTTCTATGTTTTTGCAAGTTAAAAACAGCAATTTTATCGACATTTCTCATAAATCGCCGTTTCGCATGAAAGAAACATGAATTTATCAGTTTGAATAGTTGAAAACAGCGTTTTTCTATGTTTTTGCAAGTTTAAAACAGCATTTTAAATACGTCAGTTTAGATTGTTGAAAACAGCGTTTTCTTGGTTTTGCTAGTTTAAAACAACAGTTTTATCGTGATTTCACAAAAATCCACGGTTTCGAACGAAAGAAACATGAATTTATCAGTTTGAATAGTTGAAAACAGCGTTTTTCTATGTTTTTGCAAGTTTAAAACAGCAATTTTATCGTCATTTCTCATAAATCGCCGTTTCGCACTAAAGAAACATGAATTTGTCAGTTTGAATTGTTCAAAACAGCGTTTTTCTATGTTTTTGCCAGTTTAAAACAGCAATTTTATCGTCATTTCTCATAAATCGCCGTTTCGCACGAAAGAAACATGAATTTATCAGTTTGAATAGTTGAAAACAGCGTTTTACTATGTTTTTGCAAGTTTAAACAGCAATTTTATCGTCATTCCTCATAAATTGCCGTTTCGCAGGAAAGAAACATGAATTTATCAGTTTGAATAGTTGAAAACAGCGTTTTTCAATGTTTTTGCAAGTTTAAAACAGCAATTTTATCGTGATTTCACAAAAATCCACCGTTTCGAACGTAGGAAACATGAATTTATTAGTTTGAATAGTTGAAAACAGCGTATTTCTATGTTTTTGCAAGTTTAAAAAAGCAATTTTATCGTCATTTCTCTTAAATCGCCGTTTCGCACGAAAGAAACATGAATTTGTCTGTTTGAATAGTACAAAACAGCGTTTTTCTATGTTATTGCAAGTTTAAAACAGCAATTTTATCGTCATTTCTAATAAATCGCCGTTTCGCACGTAAGAAACATGAATTTGTCAGTTTGAATAGATCAAAACATCGTTTTTCTATGTTTTTGCAAGTTTAAAACAGCAATTGTATCGTCATTTCTCATAAATCGCCGTTTCGCACGAAAGAAACATGAATTTGTCAGTTTGAATAGTTCAAAACAGCGTTTTTCTATGTTTTTGCAAGTTTAAAACAGCAATTTTATCGTCATTTCTCATAAATCGCCGTTTCGCACGAAAGAAACATGAATTTATCAGTTTGAATAGTTGAAAAAAGCGTTTTTCTATGTTTATGCAAGTTTAAAACTGCAATTTTATCGTCATTTCTCATAAATCGCCGTTTCGCACGAAAGAAACATGAATTTGTCAGTTTTAATAGTTCAAAACAGCGTTTTTCTATGTTTTTGCAAGTTAAAAACAGCAATTTTATCGACATTTCTCATAAATCGCCGTTTCGCATGAAAGAAACATGAATTTATCAGTTTGAATAGTTGAAAACAGCGTTTTTCTATGTTTTTGCAAGTTTAAAACAGCATTTTAAATACGTCAGTTTAGATTGTTGAAAACAGCGTTTTCTTGGTTTTGCTAGTTTAAAACAACAGTTTTATCGTGATTTCACAAAAATCCACGGTTTCGAACGAAAGAAACATGAATTTATCAATTTAAATAGTTGAAAACAGCGTTTTCTATGTTCTTGCAAGTTTAAAACAGCATTTTAAATACGTCAGTTTAGATTGTTGAAAACAGCGTATTTTGCTAGTTTTAAACAGCAGTTTTATCGTGATTTCACAAAAATCCACCGTTTCGAACGAAAGAAACATGAATTTATCAGTTTAAATAGTTGAAAACAGCGTTTTTCTATGTTTTTGCAAGTTTAAAACAGCAATTTTATCGTCATTTCTCATAAATCGCCGTTTCGAACTAAAGAAACATGAATTTGTCAGTTTGAATTGTTCAAAACAGCGTTTTTCTATGTTTTTGCCAGTTTAAAACAGCAATTTTATCGTCATTTCTCATAAATCGCCGTTTCGCACGAAAGAAACATGAATTTATCAGTTTGAATAGTTCAAAACAGTGTTTTTCTATGTTTTTGCAAGTTTAAAACAGCAATTTTATCGTCATTTCTCATAAATCGCCGTTTCGCACGAAAGAAACATGAATTTATCAGTTTGAATAGTTGAAAACAGCATTTTCTATGTTCTTGCAAGTTTAAAACAGCATTTTAAATACGTCAGTTTAGATTGTTGAAAACAGCGTATTTTGCTAGTTTAAAACAGCAGTTTTATCGTGATTTCACAAAAATCCACCGTTTCGAAGGAAAGAAACATGAATTTATCAGTTTGAATAGTTGAAAACGGCGTTTTTCTATTTTTTTGCAAGTTTAAAACAGCAATTTTATCGTCATTTCTCATAAATCGCCGTTTCGCACGAAAGAAACATGAATTTCTCAGTTTGGATAGTTCAAAACAGCGTTTTCTATGTTTTTGCAAGTTTAAAACAGCATTTTAAATACGTCAGTTTAGATTGTTGAAAACAGCGTATTTTGCTAGTTTAAAACAACAGTTTTATCGTGATTTCACAAAAATCCACCGTTTCGAAGGTAAGAAACATGAATTTATCTGTTTGAATAGTTGAAAACAGCGTTTTTCTATGTTTTTGCAAGTTTAAAACAGCAGTTTTATCGTGATTTCACAAAACTCCACCGTTTCGAACGAAAGAAACATGAATTTATCAGTTTGAATAGTTGAAAACAGCTTTTTTCTATGTTTTTGCAAGTTTAAAACAGCAATTTTATCGTCATTTCTCATAAATCGCCGTTTCGCACGAAAGAAACATGAATTTGTCAGTTTGAATAGTTCAAAACAGCGTTTTTCTATGTTTTTGCAAGTTTAAAACAGCAATTTTATCGTCATTTCTCATAAATCGCCGTTTCGCACGAAAGAAACATGAATTTATCAGTTTGAATAGTTGAAAACAGCGTTTTTCTATGTTTTTGCAAGTTTAAACAGCAATTTTATCGTCATTCCTCATAAATCGCCGTTTCGCAGGAAAGAAACATGAATTTATCAGTTTAAATAGTTGAAAACAGCGTTTTTCTATGTTTTTGCAAGTTTAAAACAGCAATTTTATTGTCATTTCTCATAAATCGCCGTTTCGCGCGAAAGAAACATGAATTTGTCAGTTTGAATAGTTCAAAACAGCGTTTTTCTATGTTTTTGCAGTTTAAAACAGCAATTTTATCGTCATTTCTCATAAATCGCCGTTTCGCACGAAAGAAACATGAATTTAATCAGTTTGAATAGTTGAAAACAGCGTTTTTCTATGTTTTTGCAAGTTAAAAACAGCAATTTTATCGACATTTCTCATAAATCGCCGTTTCGCATGAAAGAAACATGAATTTATCAGTTTGAATAGTTGAAAACAGCGTTTTTCTATGTTTTTGCAAGTTTAAAACAGCATTTTAAATACGTCAGTTTAGATTGTTGAAAACAGCGTTTTCTTGGTTTTGCTAGTTTAAAACAACAGTTTTATCGTGATTTCACAAAAATCCACGGTTTCGAACGAAAGAAACATGAATTTATCAGTTTGAATAGTTGAAAACAGCGTTTTTCTATGTTTTTGCAAGTTTAAAACAGCAATTTTATCGTCATTTCTCATAAATCGCCGTTTCGCACTAAAGAAACATGAATTTGTCAGTTTGAATTGTTCAAAACAGCGTTTTTCTATGTTTTTGCCAGTTTAAAACAGCAATTTTATCGTCATTTCTCATAAATCGCCGTTTCGCACGAAAGAAACATGAATTTATCAGTTTGAATAGTTGAAAACAGCGTTTTACTATGTTTTTGCAAGTTTAAACAGCAATTTTATCGTCATTCCTCATAAATTGCCGTTTCGCAGGAAAGAAACATGAATTTATCAGTTTGAATAGTTGAAAACAGCGTTTTTCAATGTTTTTGCAAGTTTAAAACAGCAATTTTATCGTGATTTCACAAAAATCCACCGTTTCGAACGTAGGAAACATGAATTTATTAGTTTGAATAGTTGAAAACAGCGTATTTCTATGTTTTTGCAAGTTTAAAAAAGCAATTTTATCGTCATTTCTCTTAAATCGCCGTTTCGCACGAAAGAAACATGAATTTGTCTGTTTGAATAGTACAAAACAGCGTTTTTCTATGTTATTGCAAGTTTAAAACAGCAATTTTATCGTCATTTCTAATAAATCGCCGTTTCGCACGTAAGAAACATGAATTTGTCAGTTTGAATAGATCAAAACATCGTTTTTCTATGTTTTTGCAAGTTTAAAACAGCAATTGTATCGTCATTTCTCATAAATCGCCGTTTCGCACGAAAGAAACATGAATTTGTCAGTTTGAATAGTTCAAAACAGCGTTTTTCTATGTTTTTGCAAGTTTAAAACAGCAATTTTATCGTCATTTCTCATAAATCGCCGTTTCGCACGAAAGAAACATGAATTTATCAGTTTGAATAGTTGAAAAAAGCGTTTTTCTATGTTTATGCAAGTTTAAAACTGCAATTTTATCGTCATTTCTCATAAATCGCCGTTTCGCACGAAAGAAACATGAATTTGTCAGTTTTAATAGTTCAAAACAGCGTTTTTCTATGTTTTTGCAAGTTAAAAACAGCAATTTTATCGACATTTCTCATAAATCGCCGTTTCGCATGAAAGAAACATGAATTTATCAGTTTGAATAGTTGAAAACAGCGTTTTTCTATGTTTTTGCAAGTTTAAAACAGCATTTTAAATACGTCAGTTTAGATTGTTGAAAACAGCGTTTTCTTGGTTTTGCTAGTTTAAAACAACAGTTTTATCGTGATTTCACAAAAATCCACGGTTTCGAACGAAAGAAACATGAATTTATCAATTTAAATAGTTGAAAACAGCGTTTTCTATGTTCTTGCAAGTTTAAAACAGCATTTTAAATACGTCAGTTTAGATTGTTGAAAACAGCGTATTTTGCTAGTTTTAAACAGCAGTTTTATCGTGATTTCACAAAAATCCACCGTTTCGAACGAAAGAAACATGAATTTATCAGTTTAAATAGTTGAAAACAGCGTTTTTCTATGTTTTTGCAAGTTTAAAACAGCAATTTTATCGTCATTTCTCATAAATCGCCGTTTCGCACTAAAGAAACATGAATTTGTCAGTTTGAATTGTTCAAAACAGCGTTTTTCTATGTTTTTGCCAGTTTAAAACAGCAATTTTATCGTCATTTCTCATAAATCGCCGTTTCGCACGAAAGAAACATGAATTTATCAGTTTGAATAGTTCAAAACAGTGTTTTTCTATGTTTTTGCAAGTTTAAAACAGCAATTTTATCGTCATTTCTCATAAATCGCCGTTTCGCACGAAAGAAACATGAATTTATCAGTTTGAATAGTTGAAAACAGCATTTTCTATGTTCTTGCAAGTTTAAAACAGCATTTTAAATACGTCAGTTTAGATTGTTGAAAACAGCGTATTTTGCTAGTTTAAAACAGCAGTTTTATCGTGATTTCACAAAAATCCACCGTTTCGAAAGAAAGAAACATGAATTTATCAGTTTGAATAGTTGAAAACGGCGTTTTTTCTATTTTTTTGCAAGTTTAAAACAGCAATTTTATCGTCATTTCTCATAAATCGCCGTTTCGCACGAAAGAAACATGAATTTCTCAGTTTGGATAGTTCAAAACAGCGGTTTTCTATGTTTTTGCAAGTTTAAAACAGCATTTTAAATACGTCAGTTTAGATTGTTGAAAACAGCGTATTTTGCTAGTTTAAAACAACAGTTTTATCGTGATTTCACAAAAATCCACCGTTTCGAAGGTAAGAAACATGAATTTATCTGTTTGAATAGTTGAAAACAGCGTTTTTCTATGTTTTTGCAAGTTTAAAACAGCAGTTTTATCGTGATTTCACAAACTCCACCGTTTCGAACGAAAGAAACATGAATTTATCAGTTTGAATAGTTGAAAACAGCTTTTTTTCTATGTTTTTGCAAGTTTAAAACAGCAATTTTATCGTCATTTCTCATAAATCGCCGTTTCGCACGAAAGAAACATGAATTTGTCAGTTTGAATAGTTCAAAACAGCGTTTTTCTATGTTTTTGCAAGTTTAAAACAGCAATTTTATCGTCATTTCTCATAAATCGCCGTTTCGCATAAAAGAAACATGAATTTATCAGTTTGAATAGTTGAAAACAGCGTTTTTCTATGTTTTTGCAAGTTTAAACAGCAATTTTATCGTCATTCCTCATAAATCGCCGTTTCGCAGGAAAGAAACATGAATTTATCAGTTTAAATAGTTGAAAACAGCGTTTTTCTATGTTTTTGCAAGTTTAAATCAGCAAATTTATCGTCATTTCTCATAAATCGCCGTTTCGCACGAAAGAAACATGAATTTGTCAGTTTGAATAGTTCAAAACAGCGTTTTTCTATGTTTTTTCAAGTTTAAAACAGCAATTTTATTGTCATTTCTCATAAATCGCCGTTTCGCACGAAAGAAACATGAATTTGTCAGTTTGAATAGTTGAAAACAGCGTTTTTCAATGTTTTTGCAAGTTTAAAAACAGCAATTTTATCGTGATTTCACAAAATCTACCGTTTCGAACGTAGGAAACATGAATTTATCAGTTTGAATAGTTGAAAACAGCGTATTTCTATGTTTTTGCAAGTTTAAACAGCAATTTTATCGTCATTTCTCATAAATCGCCGTTTCGCACGAAAGAAACATGAATTTGTCAGTTTGAGTAGTTCAAAACCGCGTTTTTCTATGTTTTTGCAAGTTTAAAACAGCAATTTTATCGTCATTTCTAATAAATCGCCGTTTCGCACGAAAGAAACATGAATTTGTCAGTTTGAATAGATCAAAACATCGTTTTTCTATGTTTTTGTAAGTTTAAAACAGCAATTGTATCGTCATTTCTCATAAATCGCCGTTTCGCACGAAAGAAACATGAATTTGTCAGTTTGAATAGTTCAAAACAGCGTTTTTCTATGTTTTTGCAAGTTTAAAACAGCAATTTTATCGTCATTTCTCATAAATCGCCGTTTCGCACGAAAGAAACATGAATTTATCAGTTTGAATAGTTCAAAACAGTGTTTTTCTATGTTTTTGCAAGTTTAAAACAGCAATTTTATCGTCATTTCTCATAAATCGCCGTTTCGCACGAAAGAAACATGAATTTATCAGTTTGAATAGTTGAAAACAGCATTTTCTATGTTCTTGCAAGTTTAAAACAGCATTTTAAATACGTCAGTTTAGATTGTTGAAAACAGCGTATTTTGCTAGTTTAAAACAGCAGTTTTATCGTGATTTCACAAAAATCCACCGTTTCGAAGGAAAGAAACATGAATTTATCAGTTTGAATAGTTGAAAACGGCGTTTTTCTATGTTTTTGCAAGTTTAAAACAGCAATTTTATCGTCATTTCTCATAAATCGCCGTTTCGCACGAAAGAAACAAGAATTTCTCAGTTTGGATAGTTCAAAACAGCGTTTTCTATGTTTTTGCAAGTTTAAAACAGCATTTTAAATACGTCAGTTTAGATTGTTGAAAACAGCGTATTTTGCTAGTTTAAAACAGCAGTTTTATCGTGATTTCACAAAAATCCACCGTTTCGAAGGTAAGAAACATGAATTTATCTGTTTGAATAGTTGAAAACAGCGTTTTTCTATGTTTTTGCAAGTTTAAAACAGCAGTTTTATCGTGATTTCACAAAAATCCACCGTTTCGAACGAAAGAAACATGAATTTATCAGTTTGAATAGTTGACAACAGCTTTTTTCTATGTTTTTGCAAGTTTAAAACAGCAATTTTATCGTCATTTCTCATAAATCGCCGTTTCGCACGAAAGAAACATGAATTTATCAGTTTGAATAGTTGAAAACAGCGTTTTTTCTATGTTTTTGCAAGTTAAAAACAGCAATTTTATCGACATTTCTCATAAATCGCCGTTTCGCATGAAAGAAACATGAATTTATCAGTTTGAAAAGTTGAAAACAGCGTTTTTCTATGTTTTTGCAAGTTTAAAACAGCATTTTAAATACGTCAGTTTAGATTGTTGAAAACAGCGTTTTCTTGGTTTTGCTAGTTTAAAACAACAGTTTTATCGTGATTTCACAAAAATCCACGGTTTCGAACGAAAGAAACATGAATTTATCAATTTGAATAGTTGAAAACAGCGTTTTCTATGTTCTTGCAAGTTTAAAACAGCATTTTAAATACGTCAGTTTAGATTGTTGAAAACAGCGTATTTTGCTAGTTTTAAACAGCAGTTTTATCGTGATTTCACAAAAATCCACCGTTTCGAACGAAAGAAACATGAATTTATCAGTTTGAATAGTTGAAAACAGCGTTTTTCTATGTTTTTGCAAGTTTGAAACAGCAATTTTATCGTCATTTCTCATAAATCGCCGTTTCGCACTAAAGAAACATGAATTTGTCAGTTTGAATTGTTCAAAACAGCGTTTTTCTATGTTTTTGCCAGTTTAAAACAGCAATTTTATCGTCATTTCTCATAAATCGCCGTTTCGCACGAAAGAAACATGAATTTATCAGTTTGAATAGTTGAAAACAGCGTTTTACTATGTTTTTGCAAGTTTAAACAGCAATTTTATCGTCATTCCTCATAAATTGCCGTTTCACAGGAAAGAAACATGAATTTATCAGTTTGAATAGTTGAAAACAGCGTTTTTCAATGTTTTTGCAAGTTTAAAACAGCAATTTTATCGTGATTTCACAAAAATCCACCGTTTCGAACGTAGGAAACATGAATTTATTAGTTTGAATAGTTGAAAACAGCGTATTTCTATGTTTTTGCAAGTTTAAAAAAGCAATTTTATCGTCATTTCTCTTAAATCGCCGTTTCGCACGAAAGAAACATGAATTTGTCTGTTTGAATAGTACAAAACAGCGTTTTTCTATGTTATTGCAAGTTTAAAACAGCAATTTTATCGTCATTTCTAATAAATCGCCGTTTCGCACGAAAGAAACATGAATTTATCAGTTTGAATAGTTGAAAACAGCGTTTTTCTATGTTTTTGCAAGTTTAAACAGCAATTTTATCGTCATTCCTCATAAATCGCCGTTTCGCAGGAAAGAAACATGAATTTATCAGTTTAAATAGTTGAAAACAGCGTTTTTCTATGTTTTTGCAAGTTTAAAACAGCAATTTTATTGTCATTTCTCATAAATCGCCGTTTCGCGCGAAAGAAACATGAATTTGTCAGTTTGAATAGTTCAAAACAGCGTTTTTCTATGTTTTTGCAAGTTTAAAACAGCAATTTTATCGTCATTTCTCATAAATCGCCGTTTCGCACGAAAGAAACATGAATTTATCAGTTTGAATAGTTGAAAACAGCGTTTTTCTATGTTTTTGCAAGTTAAAAACAGCAATTTTATCGACATTTCTCATAAATCGCCGTTTCGCATGAAAGAAACATGAATTTATCAGTTTGAATAGTTGAAAACAGCGTTTTTCTATGTTTTTGCAAGTTTAAAACAGCATTTTAAATACGTCAGTTTAGATTGTTGAAAACAGCGTTTTCTTGGTTTTGCTAGTTTAAAACAACAGTTTTATCGTGATTTCACAAAAATCCACGGTTTCGAACGAAAGAAACATGAATTTATCAGTTTGAATAGTTGAAAACAGCGTTTTTCTATGTTTTTGCAAGTTTAAAACAGCAATTTTATCGTCATTTCTCATAAATCGCCGTTTCGCACTAAAGAAACATGAATTTGTCAGTTTGAATTGTTCAAAACAGCGTTTTTCTATGTTTTTGCCAGTTTAAAACAGCAATTTTATCGTCATTTCTCATAAATCGCCGTTTCGCACGAAAGAAACATGAATTTATCAGTTTGAATAGTTGAAAACAGCGTTTTACTATGTTTTTGCAAGTTTAAACAGCAATTTTATCGTCATTCCTCATAAATTGCCGTTTCGCAGGAAAGAAACATGAATTTATCAGTTTGAATAGTTGAAAACAGCGTTTTTCAATGTTTTTGCAAGTTTAAAACAGCAATTTTATCGTGATTTCACAAAAATCCACCGTTTCGAACGTAGGAAACATGAATTTATTAGTTTGAATAGTTGAAAACAGCGTATTTCTATGTTTTTGCAAGTTTAAAAAAGCAATTTTATCGTCATTTCTCTTAAATCGCCGTTTCGCACGAAAGAAACATGAATTTGTCTGTTTGAATAGTACAAACAGCGTTTTTTCTATGTTATTGCAAGTTTAAAACAGCAATTTATCGTCATTTCTAATAAATCGCCGTTTCGCACGTAAGAAACATGAATTTGTCAGTTTGAATAGATCAAAACATCGTTTTTCTATGTTTTTGCAAGTTTAAAACAGCAATTGTATCGTCATTTCTCATAAATCGCCGTTTCGCACGAAAGAAACATGAATTTGTCAGTTTGAATAGTTCAAAACAGCGTTTTTCTATGTTTTTGCAAGTTTAAAACAGCAATTTTATCGTCATTTCTCATAAATCGCCGTTTCGCACGAAAGAAACATGAATTTATCAGTTTGAATAGTTGAAAAAAGCGTTTTTCTATGTTTATGCAAGTTTAAAACTGCAATTTTATCGTCATTTCTCATAAATCGCCGTTTCGCACGAAAGAAACATGAATTTGTCAGTTTTAATAGTTCAAAACAGCGTTTTTCTATGTTTTTGCAAGTTAAAAACAGCAATTTTATCGACATTTCTCATAAATCGCCGTTTCGCATGAAAGAAACATGAATTTATCAGTTTGAATAGTTGAAAACAGCGTTTTTCTATGTTTTTGCAAGTTTAAAACAGCATTTAAATACGTCAGTTTAGATTGTTGAAAACAGCGTTTTCTTGGTTTTGCTAGTTTAAAACAACAGTTTTATCGTGATTTCACAAAAATCCACGGTTTCGAACGAAAGAAACATGAATTTATCAATTTAAATAGTTGAAAACAGCGTTTTCTATGTTCTTGCAAGTTTAAAACAGCATTTTAAATACGTCAGTTTAGATTGTTGAAAACAGCGTATTTTGCTAGTTTTAAACAGCAGTTTTATCGTGATTTCACCAAAATCCACCGTTTCGAACGAAAGAAACATGAATTTATCAGTTTAAATAGTTGAAAACAGCGTTTTTCTATGTTTTTGCAAGTTTAAAACAGCAATTTTATCGTCATTTCTCATAAATCGCCGTTTCGCACTAAAGAAACATGAATTTGTCAGTTTGAATTGTTCAAAACAGCGTTTTTCTATGTTTTTGCCAGTTTAAACAGCAATTTTATCGTCATTTCTCATAAATCGCCGTTTCGCACGAAAGAAACATGAATTTATCAGTTTGAATAGTTCAAAACAGTGTTTTTCTATGTTTTTGCAAGTTTAAAACAGCAATTTTATCGTCATTTCTCATAAATCGCCGTTTCGCACGAAAGAAACATGAATTTATCAGTTTGAATAGTTGAAAACAGCATTTTCTATGTTCTTGCAAGTTTAAAACAGCATTTTAAATACGTCAGTTTAGATTGTTGAAAACAGCGTATTTTGCTAGTTTAAAACAGCAGTTTTATCGTGATTTCACAAAAATCCACCGTTTCGAAAGAAAGAAACATGAATTTATCAGTTTGAATAGTTGAAAACGGCGTTTTTCTATTTTTTTGCAAGTTTAAAACAGCAATTTTATCGTCATTTCTCATAAATCGCCGTTTCGCACGAAAGAAACATGAATTTCTCAGTTGGATAGTTCAAAACAGCGTTTTCTATGTTTTTGCAAGTTTAAAACAGCATTTTAAATACGTCAGTTTAGATTGTTGAAAACAGCGTATTTTGCTAGTTTAAAACAACAGTTTTATCGTGATTTCACAAAAATCCACCGTTTCGAAGGTAAGAAACATGAATTTATCTGTTTGAATAGTTGAAAACAGCGTTTTTCTATGTTTTTGCAAGTTTAAAACAGCAGTTTTATCGTGATTTCACAAAACTCCACCGTTTCGAACGAAAGAAACATGAATTTATCAGTTTGAATAGTTGAAACAGCTTTTTTCTATGTTTTTGCAAGTTTAAAACAGCAATTTTATCGTCATTTCTCATAAATCGCCGTTTCGCACGAAAGAAACATGAATTTGTCAGTTTGAATAGTTCAAAACAGCGTTTTTCTATGTTTTTGCAAGTTTAAAACAGCAATTTTATCGTCATTTCTCATAAATCGCCGTTTCGCATAAAAGAAACATGAATTTATCAGTTTGAATAGTTGAAAACAGCGTTTTTCTATGTTTTTTGCAAGTTTAAACAGCAATTTTATCGTCATTCCTCATAAATCGCCGTTTCGCAGGAAAGAACATGAATTTATCAGTTTAAATAGTTGAAAACAGCGTTTTTCTATGTTTTTGCAAGTTTAAATCAGCAAATTTATCGTCATTTCTCATAAATCGCCGTTTCGCACGAAAGAAACATGAATTTGTCAGTTTGAATAGTTCAAAACAGCGTTTTTCTATGTTTTTTCAAGTTTAAAACAGCAATTTTATTGTCATTTCTCATAAATCGCCGTTTCGCACGAAAGAAACATGAATTTGTCAGTTTGAATAGTTGAAACAGCGTTTTCAATGTTTTTGCAAGTTTAAAACAGCAATTTTATCGTGATTTCACAAAAATCTACCGTTTCGAACGTAGGAAACATGAATTTATCAGTTTGAATAGTTGAAAACAGCGTATTTCTATGTTTTTGCAAGTTTAAAACAGCAATTTTATCGTCATTTCTCATAAATCGCCGTTTCGCACGAAAGAAACATGAATTTGTCAGTTTGAGTAGTTCAAAACCGCGTTTTTCTATGTTTTTGCAAGTTTAAAACAGCAATTTTATCGTCATTTCTAATAAATCGCCGTTTCGCACGAAAGAAACATGAATTTGTCAGTTTGAATAGATCAAAACATCGTTTTTCTATGTTTTTGTAAGTTTAAAACAGCAATTGTATCGTCATTTCTCATAAATCGCCGTTTCGCACGAAAGAAACATGAATTTGTCAGTTTGAATAGTTCAAAACAGCGTTTTTCTATGTTTTTGCAAGTTTAAAACAGCAATTTTATCGTCATTTCTCATAAATCGCCGTTTCGCACGAAAGAAACATGAATTTATCAGTTTGAATAGTTCAAAACAGTGTTTTTCTATGTTTTTGCAAGTTTAAAACAGCAATTTTATCGTCATTTCTCATAAATCGCCGTTTCGCACGAAAGAAACATGAATTTATCAGTTTGAATAGTTGAAAACAGCATTTTCTATGTTCTTGCAAGTTTAAAACAGCATTTTAAATACGTCAGTTTAGATTGTTGAAAACAGCGTATTTTGCTAGTTTAAAACAGCAGTTTTATCGTGATTTCACAAAAATCCACCGTTTCGAAGGAAAGAAACATGAATTTATCAGTTTGAATAGTTGAAAACGGCGTTTTTCTATGTTTTTGCAAGTTTAAAACAGCAATTTTATCGTCATTTCTCATAAATCGCCGTTTCGCACGAAAGAAACAAGAATTTCTCAGTTTGGATAGTTCAAAACAGCGTTTTCTATGTTTTTGCAAGTTTAAAACAGCATTTTAAATACGTCAGTTTAGATTGTTGAAAACAGCGTATTTTGCTAGTTTAAAACAGCAGTTTTATCGTGATTTCACAAAAATCCACCGTTTCGAAGGTAAGAAACATGAATTTATCTGTTTGAATAGTTGAAAACAGCGTTTTTCTATGTTTTTGCAAGTTTAAAACAGCAGTTTTATCGTGATTTCACAAAAATCCACCGTTTCGAACGAAAGAAACATGAATTTATCAGTTTGAATAGTTGACAACAGCTTTTTTCTATGTTTTTGCAAGTTTAAAACAGCAATTTTATCGTCATTTCTCATAAATCGCCGTTTCGCACGAAAGAAACATGAATTTATCAGTTTGAATAGTTGAAAACAGCGTTTTTCTATGTTTTTGCAAGTTAAAAACAGCAATTTTATCGACATTTCTCATAAATCGCCGTTTCGCATGAAAGAAACATGAATTTATCAGTTTGAAAAGTTGAAAACAGCGTTTTTCTATGTTTTTGCAAGTTTAAAACAGCATTTTAAATACGTCAGTTTAGATTGTTGAAAACAGCGTTTTCTTGGTTTTGCTAGTTTAAAACAACAGTTTTATCGTGATTTCACAAAAATCCACGGTTTCGAACGAAAGAAACATGAATTTATCAATTTGAATAGTTGAAAACAGCGTTTTCTATGTTCTTGCAAGTTTAAAACAGCATTTTAAATACGTCAGTTTAGATTGTTGAAAACAGCGTATTTTGCTAGTTTTAAACAGCAGTTTTATCGTGATTTCACAAAAATCCACCGTTTCGAACGAAAGAAACATGAATTTATCAGTTTGAATAGTTGAAAACAGCGTTTTTCTATGTTTTTGCAAGTTTGAAACAGCAATTTTATCGTCATTTCTCATAAATCGCCGTTTCGCACTAAAGAAACATGAATTTGTCAGTTTGAATTGTTCAAAACAGCGTTTTTCTATGTTTTTGCCAGTTTAAAACAGCAATTTTATCGTCATTTCTCATAAATCGCCGTTTCGCACGAAAGAAACATGAATTTATCAGTTTGAATAGTTGAAAACAGCGTTTTACTATGTTTTTGCAAGTTTAAACAGCAATTTTATCGTCATTCCTCATAAATTGCCGTTTCACAGGAAAGAAACATGAATTTATCAGTTTGAATAGTTGAAAACAGCGTTTTTCAATGTTTTTGCAAGTTTAAAACAGCAATTTTATCGTGATTTCACAAAAATCCACCGTTTCGAACGTAGGAAACATGAATTTATTAGTTTGAATAGTTGAAAACAGCGTATTTCTATGTTTTTGCAAGTTTAAAAAAGCAATTTTATCGTCATTTCTCTTAAATCGCCGTTTCGCACGAAAGAAACATGAATTTGTCTGTTTGAATAGTACAAAACAGCGTTTTTCTATGTTATTGCAAGTTTAAAACAGCAATTTTATCGTCATTTCTAATAAATCGCCGTTTCGCACGTAAGAAACTTGAATTTGTCAGTTTGAATAGATCAAAACATCGTTTTTCTATGTTTTTGCAAGTTTAAAACAGCAATTGTATCGTCATTTCTCATAAATCGCCGTTTCGCACGAAAGAAACATGAATTTGTCAGTTTGAATAGTTCAAAACAGCGTTTTTCTATGTTTTTGCAAGTTTAAAACAGCAATTTTATCGTCATTTCTCATAAATCGCCGTTTCGCACGAAAGAAACATGAATTTATCAGATTGAATAGTTGAAAAAAGCGTTTTTCTATGTTTATGCAAGTTTAAAACTGCAATTTTATCGTCATTTCTCATAAATCGCCGTTTCGCACGAAAGAAACATGAATTTGTCAGTTTTAATAGTTCAAAACAGCGTTTTTCTATGTTTTTGCAAGTTAAAAACAGCAATTTTATCGACATTTCTCATAAATCGCCGTTTCGCATGAAAGAAACATGAATTTATCAGTTTTAATAGTTGAAAACAGCGTTTTTCTATGTTTTTGCAAGTTTAAAACAGCATTTTAAATACGTCAGTTTAGATTGTTGAAAACAGCGTTTTCTTGGTTTTGCTAGTTTAAAACAACAGTTTTATCGTGATTTCACAAAAATCCACGGTTTCGAACGAAAGAAACATGAATTTATCAATTTGAATAGTTGAAAACAGCGTTTTCTATGTTCTTGCAAGTTTAAAACAGCATTTTAAATACGTCAGTTTAGATTGTTGAAAACAGCGTATTTTGCTAGTTTTAAACAGCAGTTTTATCGTGATTTCACAAAAATCCACCGTTTCGAACGAAAGAAACATGAATTTATCAGTTTGAATAGTTGAAAACAGCGTTTTTCTATGTTTTTGCAAGTTTAAAACAGCAATTTTATCGTCATTTCTCATAAATCGCCGTTTCGCACTAACGAAACATGAATTTGTCAGTTTGAATTGTTCAAAACAGCGTTTTTCTATGTTTTTGCCAGTTTAAAACAGCAATTTTATCGTCATTTCTCATAAATCGCCGTTTCGCACGAAAGAAACATGAATTTATCAGTTTGAATAGTTGAAAACAGCGTTTTACTATGTTTTTGCAAGTTTAAACAGCAATTTTATCGTCATTCCTCATAAATCGCCGTTTCGCAGGAAAGAAACATGAATTTATCAGTTTAAATAGTTGAAAACAGCGTTTTTCAATGTTTTTGCAAGTTTAAAACAGCAATTTTATCGTGATTTCACAAAAATCCACCGTTTCGAACGTAGGAAACATGAATTTATTAGTTTGAATAGTTGAAAACAGCGTATTTCTATGTTTTTGCAAGTTTAAAAAAGCAATTTTATCGTCATTTCTCTTAAATCGCCGTTTCGCACGAAAGAAACATGAATTTGTCTGTTTGAATAGTTCAAAACAGCGTTTTTCTATGTTATTGCAAGTTTAAAACAGCAATTTTATCGTCATTTCTAATAAATCGCCGTTTCGCACGTAAGAAACATGAATTTGTCAGTTTGAATAGATCAAAACATCGTTTTTCTATGTTTTTGCAAGTTTAAAACAGCAATTGTATCGTCATTTCTCATAAATCGCCGTTTCGCACGAAAGAAACATGAATTTGTCAGTTTGAATAGTTCAAAACAGCGTTTTTCTATGTTTTTGCAAGTTTAAAACAGCAATTTTATCGTCATTTCTCATAAATCGCCGTTTCACACGAAAGAAACATGAATTTATCAGTTTGAATAGTTGAAAAAAGCGTTTTTCTATGTTTATGCAAGTTTAAAACTGCAATTTTATCGTCATTTCTCATAAATCGCCGTTTCGCACGAAAGAAACATGAATTTGTCAGTTTTAATAGTTCAAAACAGCGTTTTTCTATGTTTTTGCAAGTTTAAAACAGCAATTTTATCGTAATTCCTCATAAATCGTCATTTCTCATAAATCGCCGTTTCGCACGAAAGAAACATGAATTTATCAGTTTGAATAGTTGAAAACAGCGTTTTTCTATGTTTTTGCAAGTTTAAAACAGAAGTTTTATCGTGATTTCACAAAAATCCACCGTTTCGAACGAAAGAAACATGAATTAATCAGTTTGAATAGTTGAAAACAGCGTTTCTCTATGTTTTTACAAGTTTAAAACAGCAATCTTATCGTCATTTCTCATAAATCGCCGTTTCGCACGAAAGAAACATGATTTTGTCAGTTTGAATAGATCAAAACATCGTTTTTCTATGTTTTTGCAAGTTTAAAACAGCAATTGTATCGTCATTTCTCATAAATCGCCGTTTCGCACGAAAGAAACATGAATTTGTCAGTTTGAATAGTTCAAAACAGCGTTTTTCTATGTTTTTGCAAGTTTAAAACAGCAATTTTATCGTCATTTCTCATAAATCGCCGTTTCGCACGAAAGAAACATGAATTTATCAGTTTGAATAGTTGAAAAAAGCGTTTTTCTATGTTTATGCAAGTTTAAAACTGCAATTTTATCGTCATTTCTCATAAATCGCCGTTTCGCACGAAAGAAACATGAATTTATCAGTTTGAATAGTTGAAAACAGCGTTTTACTATGTTTTTGCAAGTTTAAACAGCAATTTTATCGTCATTCCTCATAAATCGCCGTTTCGCAGGAAAGAAACATGAATTTGTCAGTTTTAATAGTTCAAAACAGCGTTTTTCTATGTTTTTGCAAGTTTAAAACAGCAATTTTATCGTAATTCCTCATAAATCGTCATTTCTCATAAATCGCCGTTTCGCACGAAAGAAACATGAATTTATCAGTTTGAATAGTTGAAAACAGCATTTTTCTATGTTTTTACAAGTTTAAAACAGCAATTTTATCGTCATTCCTCATAAATCGCCGTTTCGCAGGAAAGAAACATGAATTTATCAGTTTGAATAGTTGAAAACAGCGTTTTTCAATGTTTTTGCAAGTTTAAAACAGCAATTTTATCGTGATTTCACAAAAATCCACCGTTTCGAACGTAGGAAACATGAATTTATTAGTTTGAATAGTTGAAAACAGCGTATTTCTATGTTTTTGCAAGTTTAAAAAAGCAATTTTATCGTCATTTCTCATAAATCGCCGTTTCGCACGAAAGAAACATGAATTTGTCTGTTTGAATAGTTCAAAACAGCGTTTTTCTATGTTATTGCAAGTTTAAAACAGCAATTTTATCGTCATTTCTAATAAATCGCCGTTTCGCACGAAAGAAACATGAATTTGTCAGTTTGAATAGATCAAAACATCGTTTTTCTATGTTTTTGCAAGTTTAAAACAGCAATTGTATCGTCATTTCTCATAAATCGCCGTTTCGCACGAAAGAAACATGAATTTGTCAGTTTGAATAGTTCAAAACAGCGTTTTTCTATGTTTTTGCAAGTTTAAAACAGCAATTTTATCGTCATTTCTCATAAATCGCCGTTTCGCACGAAAGAAACATAAATTTATCAGTTTGAATAGTTGAAAAAAGCGTTTTTCTATGTTTATGCAAGTTTAAAACTGCAATTTTATCGTCATTTCTCATAAATCGCCGTTTCGCACGAAAGAAACATGAATTTGTCAGTTTTAATAGTTCAAAACAGCGTTTTTCTATGTTTTTGCAAGTTTAAAACAGCAATTTTATCGTAATTCCTCATAAATCGTCATTTCTCATAAATCGCCGTTTCGCACGAAAGAAACATGAATTTATCAGTTTGAATAGTTGAAAACAGCGTTTTTCTATGTTTTTGCAAGTTTAAAACAGAAGTTTTATCGTGATTTCACAAAAATCCACCGTTTCGAACGAAAGAAACATGAATTTATCAGTTTGAATAGTTGAAAACAGCATTTTTCTATGTTTTTACAAGTTTAAAACAGCAATTTTATCGTTATTTCACATAAATCGCCGTTTCGCACGAAAGAAACATGAATTTGTCAGTTTGAATAGTTCAAAACAGCGTTTTTCTATGTTCTTGCAAGATTAAAACAGCAATTTTATCGTCATTTTTCATAAATCGCCGTTTCGCACGAAAGAAACATGAATTTATCTGTTTGAATAGTTGAAAACAGCGTTTTTCTATGTTTTTGCAAATTTAAAACAGCAGTTTTATCGTGATTTCACAAAAATCCACCGTTTCGAACGAAAGAAACATGAATTTATCAGTTTGAATAGTTGAAAACAGCGTTTTTCTATGTTTTTGCAAGTTTAAAACAGCAGTTTTATCGTGATTTCACAAAAATCCACCGTTTCGAACGAAAGAAACATGAATTAATCAGTTTGAATAGTTGAAAACAGCGTTTCTCTATGTTTTTACAAGTTTAAAACAGCAATTTTATCGTCATTTCTCATAAATCGCCGTTTCGCACGAAAGAAACATGATTTTGTCAGTTAGGATAGTTCAAAACAGCGTTTTCTATGTTCTTGCAAGTTTAAAACAGCATTTTAAATACGTCAGTTTAGATTGTTGAAAACAGCGTATTTTGCTAGTTTTAAACAGCAGTTTTATCGTGATTTCACAAAAATCCACCGTTTCGAACGAAAGAAACATGAATTTATCAGTTTGAATAGTTGAAAACAGCGTTTTTCTATGTTTTTGCAAGTTTAAAACAGCAATTTTATCGTCATTTCTCATAAATCGCCGTTTCGCACTAAAGAAACATGAATTTGTCAGTTTGAATTGTTCAAAACAGCGTTTTTCTATATTTTTGCCAGTTTAAAACAGCAATTTTATCGTCATTTCTCATAAATCGCCGTTTCGCACGAAAGAAACATGAATTTATCAGTTTGAATAGTTGAAAACAGCGTTTTACTATGTTTTTGCAAGTTTAAACAGCAATTTTATCGTCATTCCTCATAAATCGCCGTTTCGCAGGAAAGAAACATGAATTTATCAGTTTGAATAGTTGAAAACAGCGTTTTTCAATGTTTTTGCAAGTTTAAAACAGCAATTTTATCGTGATTTCACAAAAATTAACCGTTTCGAACGTAGGAAACATGAATTTATTAGTTTGAATAGTTGAAAACAGCGTATTTCTATGTTTTTGCAAGTTTAAAAAAGCAATTTTATCGTCATTTCTCATAAATCGCCGTTTCGCACGAAAGAAACATGAATTTGTCTGTTTGAATAGTTCAAAACAGCGTTTTTCTATGTTATTGCAAGTTTAAAACAGCAATTTTATCGTCATTTCTAATAAATCGCCGTTTCGCACGAAAGAAACATGAATTTGTCAGTTTGAATAGATCAAAACATCGTTTTTCTATGTTTTTGCAAGATTAAAACAGCAATTGTATCGTCATTTCTCATAAATCGCCGTTTCGCACGAAAGAAACATGAATTTGTCAGTTTGAATAGTTCAAAACAGCGTTTTTCTATGTTTTTGCAAGTTTAAAACAGCAATTTTATCGTCATTTCTCATAAATCGCCGTTTCGCACGAAAGAAACATGAATTTATCAGTTTGAATAGTTGAAAACAGCATTTTTCTATGTTTTTACAAGTTTAAAACAGCAATTTTATCGTCATTTCACATAAATCGCCGTTTCGCACGAAAGAAACATGAATTTGTCAGTTTGAGTAGTTCAAAACAGCGTTTTTCTATGTTCTTGCAAGATTAAAACAGCAATTTTATCGTCATTTTTCATAAATCGCCGTTTTGCACGAAAGAAACATGAATTTATCTGTTTGAATAGTTGAAAACAGCGTTTTTCTATGTTTTTGCAAATTTAAAACAGCAGTTTTATCGTGATTTCACAAAAATCCACCGTTTCGAACGAAAGACACATGAATTTATCAGTTTGAATAGTTGAAAACAGCGTTTTTCTATGTTTTTGCAAGTTTAAAACAGCAGTTTTATCGTGATTTCACAAAAATCCACCGTTTCGAACGAAAGAAACATGAATTAATCAGTTTGAATAGTTGAAAACAGCGTTTCTCTATGTTTTTACAAGTTTAAAACAGCAATCTTATCGTCATTTCTCATAAATCGCCGTTTCGCACGAAAGAAACATGATTTTGTCAGTTAGGATAGTTCAAAACAGCGTTTTCTATGTTTTTGCAAGTTTAAAACAGCAATCTTATCGTCATTTCTCATAAATCGCCAATTCGCACAAAAGAAACATGAATTTATCAGTTTGAATAGTTGAAACAGCGTTTTTCTATGTTTTTACAAGTTTAAAACAGCAATCTTATAGTCATTTCTCATAAATCGCCGTTTCGCACAAAAGAAACATGAATTTGTCAGTTTTAATAGTTCAAAACAGCGTTTTTCTATGTTTTTGCAAGTTTAAAACAGCAATTTTATCGTCATTCCTCATAAATCGTCATTTCTCATAAATCACCGTTTCGCACGAAAGAAACATGAATTTATCAGTTTGAATAGTTGAAAACAGCGTTTTTCTATGTTTTTGCAAGTTTAAAACAGCAGTTTTATCGTGATTTCACAAAAATCCACCGTTTCGAACGAAAGAAACATGAATTAATCAGTTTGAATAGTTGAAAACAGCGTTTCTCTATGTTTTTACAAGTTTAAAACAGCAATCTTATCGTCATTTCTCATAAATCGCCGTTTCGCACGAAAGAAACATGATTTTGTCAGTTAGGATAGTTCAAAACAGCGTTTTCTATGTTTTTGCAAGTTTAAAACAGCAATCTTATCGTCATTTCTCATAAATCGCCAATTCGCACAAAAGAAACATGAATTTATCAGTTTGAATAGTTGAAACAGCGTTTTTCTATGTTTTTACAAGTTTAAAACAGCAATCTTATAGTCATTTCTCATAAATCGCCGTTTCGCACAAAAGAAACATGAATTTGTCAGTTTTAATAGTTCAAAACAGCGTTTTTCTATGTTTTTGCAAGTTTAAAACAGCAATTTTATCGTCATTCCTCATAAATCGTCATTTCTCATAAATCACCGTTTCGCACGAAAGAAACATGAATTTATCAGTTTGAATAGTTGAAAACAGCGTTTTTCTATGTTTTTGCAAGTTTAAAACAGCAGTTTTATCGTGATTTCACAAAAATCCACCGTTTCGAACGAAAGAAACATGAATTAATCAGTTTGAATAGTTGAAAACAGCGTTTCTCTATGTTTTTACAAGTTTAAAACAGCAATCTTATCGTCATTTCTCATAAATCGCCGTTTCGCACGAAAGAAACATGATTTTGTCAGTTAGGATAGTTCAAAACAGCGTTTTCTATGTTTTTGCAAGTTTAAAACAGCAATCTTATCGTCATTTCTCATAAATCGCCAATTCGCACAAAAGAAACATGAATTTATCAGTTTGAATAGTTGAAACAGCGTTTTTCTATGTTTTTACAAGTTTAAAACAGCAATCTTATAGTCATTTCTCATAAATCGCCGTTTCGCACAAAAGAAACATGAATTTGTCAGTTTTAATAGTTCAAAACAGCGTTTTTCTATGTTTTTGCAAGTTTAAAACAGCAATTTTATCGTCATTCCTCATAAATCGTCATTTCTCATAAATCACCGTTTCGCAAGAAAGAAACATGAATTTATCAGTTTGAATAGTTGAAAACAGCGTTTTTCTATGTTTTTGCAAGTTTAAAACAGCAGTTTTATCGTGATTTCACAAAAATCCACCGTTTCGAACGAAAGAAACATGAATTTATCAGTTTGAATAGTTGAAAACAGCATTTTTCTATGTTTTTACAAGTTTAAAAAAGCAATTTTATCGTCATTTCTCATAAATCGCCGTTTCGCACGAAAGAAACATGAATTTGTCTGTTTGAATAGTTCAAAACAGCGTTTTTCTATGTTATTGCAAGTTTAAAACAGCAATTTTATCGTCATTTCTAATAAATCGCCGTTTCGCACGAAAGAAACATGAATTTGTCAGTTTGAATAGATCAAAACATCGTTTTTCTATGTTTTTGCAAGTTTAAAACAGCAATTGTATCGTCATTTCTCATAAATCGCCGTTTCGCACGAAAGAAACATGAATTTGTCAGTTTGAATAGTTCAAAACAGCGTTTTTCTATGTTTTTGCAAGTTTAAAACAGCAATTTTATCGTCATTTCTCATAAATCGCCGTTTCGCACGAAAGAAACATGAATTTATCAGTTTGAATAGTTGAAAACAGCATTTTTCTATGTTTTTACAAGTTTAAAACAGCAATTTTATCGTCATTTCACATAAATCGCCGTTTCGCACGAAAGAAACATGAATTTGTCAGTTTGAGTAGTTCAAAACAGCGTTTTTCTATGTTCTTGCAAGATTAAAACAGCAATTTTATCGTCATTTTTCATAAATCGCCGTTTTGCACGAAAGAAACATGAATTTATCTGTTTGAATAGTTGAAAACAGCGTTTTTCTATGTTTTTGCAAATTTAAAACAGCAGTTTTATCGTGATTTCACAAAAATCCACCGTTTCGAACGAAAGAAACATGAATTTATCAGTTTGAATAGTTGAAAACAGCGTTTTTCTATGTTTTTGCAAGTTTAAAACAGCAGTTTTATCGTGATTTCACAAAAATCCACCGTTTCGAACGAAAGAAACATGAATTTATCAGTTTGAATAGTTGAAAACAGCATTTTTCTATGTTTTTACAAATTTAAAACAGCAATTTTATAGTCATTTTTCATAAATCGCCGTTTCGCACGAAAGAAACATGAATTTGTCAGTTAGGATAGTTCAAAACAGCGTTTTCTATGTTTTTGCAAGTTTAAAACAGCAATCTTATCGTCATTTCTCATAAATCGCCAATTCGCACAAAAGAAACATGAATTTATCAGTTTGAATAGTTGAAAACAGCGTTTCTCTATGTTTTTACAAGTTTAAAACAGCAATCTTATCGTCATTTCTCATAAATCGCCGTTTCGCACGAAAGAAACATGAATTTATCTGTTTGAATAGTTGAAAACAGCGTTTTTCTATGTTTTTGCAAGTTTAAAACAGCAGTTTTATCGTGATTTCACAAAAATCCACCGTTTCGAACGAAAGAAACATGAATTTATCAGTTTGAATAGTTTGAAACAGCGTTTTTCTATGTTTTTGCAAGTTTAAAACAGCAATTTTATCGTTATTTCTCATAAATCGCCGTTTCGCACGAAAGAAACATGAATTTGTCAGTTTGAATAGTTCAAAACAGCGTTTTTCTATGTTTTTGCAAGTTTAAATTAGTAATTTTATCGTCATCTTTCATAAATCGCCGTTTCGCACGAAAAAACATGAATTTATCAGTTTGAATAGTTGAAAACAGCGTTTTTCTAAGTTTTTGCATGTTTAAAACAGCAATTTTATCGTAATTTCTCATAAATCGCCGTTTTGCACGAAAGAAACATGAATTTGTCAGTTTGAATAGTTCAAAACAGCGTTTTTCTATGTTTTCGCAAGTTTAAAACAGCAATTTTATCGTCATTTCTCATTAATCGCCATTTCGCACGAAAGAAACATGTATTTGTCAGTTTGTATAGTTGAAAACAGCGTTTTTCTAAGTTTTTGCAAGTTAAAACAGCAATTTTATCGTCATTTCTCATAAATCGCGGTTTTGCACGGAAGAAACATAAATTTGTCTGTTTTAATAGTTGAAAACAGCGTTTTTCTATGTTTTTGCAAGTTTAAAACAGCAATCTTATCGTCGTTTCTCATAAATCGCCGTTTCGCACGAAAGAAACATGAATTTGTCAGTTTGGATAGTTTAAAACGGCTTTTCTATGGTTTTGCAAGTTTAAAACAGCATTTTAAATACGTCAGTTAGATTGTTGAAAATAGCGTTTTCTTGGTTTTGCTAGTTTAAAACAGCAGTTTTTACGTGATTTCACAAAAATCCACCGTTTCGAAGGAAAGAAACATGAATTTAAAAACATAGAAAAACGCTGTTTTGGACTATTCAAACTGACAAATTCATGTTTCTTCCGTGCGAAACGGCGATTTATGAGAAATGACGATAAAATTGCAGTTTTATACTCGCAAAAACATAGAAAAACGCTATTTTGAACTATTCAAACTGACAAATTCATGTTTCTTTCGTTCGAAACGGTGGATTTTTGTAAAATTACGATAAAACTGCTGTTTTAAACTTGAAAAAACATAGAAAAACGCTGTTTTCAACTATTCAAACTGATAAATTCATGTTTCTTTCGTGCGAAACGGCGAGTTATGAGAAATGACGATAAAATTGCTGTTTTAAACTTGCAAAAACATAGAAAAACGCTGTTTTCAACTATTCAAACTGACAAATTCATGTTTCTTTCGTGCGAAACGGCGATTTATGAGAAATGACGATAAAATTGCTGTTTTAAACTTGTAAAAACATAGAAAAACGCTGTTTTCAACTAATCAAACTGACAAATTCATGTTTCTTCCCTGCGAAACGGCGATTTATGAGAAATGACAATAAAATTGCTGTTTTAAACTTGCAAAAACATAGAAAAACGCTGTTTTTAACTATTCAAAGTGATAAATTGATGTTTCTTTCGTGCGAAATGGCGATTTTTGAGAAATGACGATAAAATTGCAGTTTTAAACTTGCAAAAACATAGAAAAACGCTGTTTTCAACTATTCAAACTGATAAATTCATGTTTCTTTCCTTCGAAATGGTGGATTTTTGTGAAATCACGATAAAACTGCTGTTTTAAACTAGCAAAAAACGCTGTTTTCAACAATCTTAACTGACTAATTTAAAATGCTGTTTTAAACTTGCAAAAACATAGAAAACGCGGTTTTGAACTATCCAAACTGACAAATTCATGTTTCTTTCGTGCGAAACGGAGATTTAGGAGAAATGACGAAAAAATTGCTGTTTTAAACTTGCAACAACATAGAAAAACGCTGTTTTCAACTATTCAAACTTACAATTTCATGTTTCTTCCGTGCGAAACGGCGATTTATGAGAAATGACGATAAAATTTAACTTGCAAAAACTTAGTAAAACGCTGTTTTCAACTATTCAAACTGACAAATACATGCTTCTTCCGTGTGAAACGGCGATTTATGAAAAATGACGATGAAATTGCTGTTTTAAACTTGCAAAAACATAGAAAAACGCTGTTTTCAACTATTCAAACTGATAAATTCATGTTTCTTCCGTGCGAAACGGCGATTTATGAGAAATGACGATAAAATTGCTGTTTTAAACTTGCAAAACATAGAAACACGCTGTTTTCAACTGTTCAAACTGATAAATTAATGTTTCTTTCGTGCGAAACATCGACTTATGAGAAATGACGATAAAATTGCTGTTTTAAACTTGCAAAAACATAGAAAAACGCTGTTTTCAACTATTCAAACTGATAAATTCATGTTTCTTCCGTGCGAAACGGCGATTCATGAGAAATGACGATAAAATTTCCATTTTAAACTTTCAAAAACATAGAAAAACGCTGTTTTCAACTATTCAAACTGATAAATTCATGTTTCTTTCGTGCAAAACGGCGATTTATGAGAAATGACGATAAAATTGCTGTTTTAAACTTGCAAAAACATAGAAAAACGCTGTTTTCAACTATTCAAACTGACAAATTCATGTTTCTTCCGTGCGAAACGGCGATTTATGAGAAATGACGATAAAATTGCAGTTTTAAACTTGCAAAAACATAGAAAAACGCTGTTTTCAACTGTTTAAACTGATAAATTCATGTTTCTTTCGTGCCAAACGGCGACTTATGAGAAATGACGATAAAATTACTGTTTTAAACTTGCAAAAACATAGAAAAACGCTGTTTTCAACTGTTCAAACTGATAAATTCGTGTTTCTTTCGTGCGAAACGGCGACTTATGAGAAATGACGATAAAATTGCTGTTTTAACCTTGCAAAAACATAGAAAAACGCTGTTTTCAACTATTCAAACTGACAAATTCTTGTTTCTTTCGTGCGAAAGGGCGATTTATGAGAAATGACGATAAAATAGCTGTTTTAAACTTGCAACAACATAGAAAAACGCTGTTTTCAACTATTCAAACTGACAAATTCATGTTTCTTCCGTGCGAAACGGCGATTTATGAGAAATGACGATAAAATTTAACTTGCAAAAACATTGTAAAACGCTGTTTTCAACTATTCAAACTGACAAATTCATGTTTCTTCCGTGTGAAACGACGATTTATGAAAAATGACGATAAAATTGCTGTTTTAAACTTGCAAAAACATAGAAAAACGCTATTTTCAACTATTCAAACTGATAAATTCATGTTTCTTTCGTGCGAAACGGCGATTAATGAGAAATGACGATAAAATTGCTGTTTTAAACTTGCAAAAACATAGAAAAACGCTTTTTACAACTATTCAAACTGATAAATTCATGTTTCTTTCGTTCGAAACGGTGGATTTTTGTGAAATCACGATAAAACTGCTGTTTTAAACTAGCAAAAACATAGAAAACGCTGTTTTGAACAATCCAAACTGACATATTCATGTTTCTTTCGTGCGAAACGGCGATTTATGAGAAATGACGATAAAATTGCTGTTTTAAACTTGCAAAAACATAGAATAACGCTGTTTTCAACTATTCAAACTGATAAATTCATGTTTCTTTTGATCGAAACGGTGGATTTTTGTGAAATTACGATAAAACTGCTGTTTTAAACTTGCAAAAACATAGAAAAACGCTGTTTTCAACTATTCAAACTGATAAATTCATGTTTCTTTCGTGCGAAACGGCGAGTTATGAGAAATGACGATAAAATTGCTGTTTTAAACTTGCAAAAACATAGAAAAACGCTGTTTTCAACTATTCAAACTAATAAATTCATGTTTCTTCCGTGCGAAACGGCGATTTATGAGAAATGACGATAAAATTGCTGTTTTAAACTTGCAAAACATAGAAACACGCTGTTTTCAACTGTTCAAACTGATAAATTAATGTTTCTTTCGTGCGAAACATCGACTTATGAGAAATGACGATAAAATTGCTGTTTTAAACTTGCAAAAACATAGAAAAACGCTGTTTTCAACTATTCAAACTGATAAATTCATGTTTCTTCCGTGCGAAACGGCGATTCATGAGAAATGACGATAAAATTTCCATTTTAAGCTTTCAAAAACATAGAAAAACGCTGTTTTCAACTATTCAAACTGATAAATTCATGTTTCTTTCGTGCACAACGGCGATTTATGAGAAATGACGATAAAATTGCTGTTTTAAACTTGCAAAAACATAAAAAAACGCTGTTTTCAACTATTCAAACTGACAAATTCAAGTTTCTTCCGTGCGAAACGGCAATTTATGAGAAATGACGATAAAATTGCAGTTTTAAACTTGCAAAAACATAGAAAAACGCTGTTTTCAACTGTTTAAACTGATAAATTCATGTTTCTTTCGTGCCAAACGGCGACTTATGAGAAATGACGATAAAATTACTGTTTTAAACTTGCAAAAACATAGAAAAACGCTGTTTTTAACTGTTCAAACTGATAAATTCGTGTTTCTTTCGTGCGAAACGGCGACTTATGAGAAATGACGATAAAATTGCGGTTTTAACCTTGCAAAAACATAGTAAAACGCTGTTTTCAACTATTCAAACTGACAAATTCATGTTTCTTCCGTGTGAAACGACGATTTATGAAAAATGACAATAAAATTGCTGTTTTAAACTTGCAAAAACATAGAAAAACGCTATTTTCAACTATTCAAACTGATAAATTCATGTTTCTTTCGTGCGAAACGGCGATTAATGAGAAATGACGATAAAATTGCTGTTTTAAACTTGCAAAAACATAGAAAAACGCTTTTTACAACTATTCAAACTGATAAATTCATGTTTCTTTCGTTCGAAACGGTGGATTTTTGTGAAATCACGATAAAACTGCTGTTTTAAACTAGCAAAAACATAGAAAACGCTGTTTTGAACAATCCACACTGACATATTCATGTTTCTTTCGTGCGAAACGGCGATTTATGAGAAATGACAATAAAATTGCTGTTTTAAACTTGCAAAAACATAGAATAACGCTGTTTTCAACTATTCAAACTGATAAATTCATGTTTCTTTCGTTCGAAACGGTGGATTTTTGTGAAATCACGATAAAACTGCTGTTTTAAAATAGCAAAACCAAGAAAACGCTGTTTTCAACAATCTAAACTGACGTATTTAAAATGCTGTTTTAAACTTGCAAAAACATAGAAAACGCTGTTTTGAACTATCCAAACTTACAAATTCTTGTTTCTTTCGTGCGAAACGGCGATTTATGAGAAATGACGATAAAATTGCTGTTTTAAACTTGCAAAAACATAGAAAAACGCTGTTTTCAACTATTCAAACTGATAAATTCATGTTTCTTTCGTTCGAAACGGTGGATTTTTGTGAAATCACGATAAAACTGCTGTTTTAAACTAGCAAAAACATAGAAAACGCTGTTTTGAACTCTCCAAACTGACATATTCATGTTTCTTTCGAGCGAAACGGCGATTTATGAGAAATGCCGATAAAATTGCTGTTTTAAACTTGCAAAAACATAGAATAACGCTGTTTTCAACTATTCAAACTGATAAATTCATGTTTCTTTCGTTCGAAACGGTAGATTTTTGTGAAATCACGATAAAACTGCTGTTTTACACTAGCAAAACCAAGAAAACGCTGTTTTCAACAATCTAAACTGACGTATTTAAAATGCTGTTTTAAACTTGCAAAAACATAGAAAACGCTGTTTTGAACTATCCAAACTTACAAATTCTTGTTTCTTTCGTGCGAAACGTCGATTTATGAGAAATGACGATAAAATAGCTGTTTTAAAATTGCAAAAACATAGAAAAACGTTGTTTTCAACTATTCAAACTGATAAATTCAAGTTTCTTCCGTGCGAAACGGCGATTTATGAGAAATGACGATAAAATTACTGTTTTAAACTTGCATAAACATACAAAAACGCTGTTTTCAACTATTTAAACTGATAAATTCATGTTTCTTCCCTGCGAAACGGCGATTTATGAGAAATGACGATAAAATAGCTGTTTTAAACTTGCAACAACATAGAAAAACGCTGTTTTCAACTATTCAAACTGACAAATTCATGTTTCTTCCGTGCGAAACGGCGATTTATGAGAAATGACGATAAAATTTAACTTGCAAAAACATAGTAAAACGCTGCTTTCAACTATTCAAACTGACAAATTCATGTTTCTTCCTTGTGAAACGACGATTTATGAAAAATGACGATAAAATTGCTGTTTTAAACTTGCAAAAACATAGAAAAACGCTATTTTCAACTATTCAAACTTATAAATTCATGTTTCTTTCGTGCAAAACGGCGATTAATGAGAAATGACGATAAAATTGCTGTTTTAAACTTTAAAAAGCATAGAAAAACGCTGTTGTCAACTATTCAAACTGCTAAATTCATGTTTCTTTTGTTCGAAACGGTGGATTTTTGTGAAATCACGATAAAACTGCTGTTTTAAGCTAGCAAAACCAAGAAAACGCTGTTTTCAACAATCTAAACTGACGTATTTAAAATGCTGTTTTAAACTTGCATAACATAGAAAACGCTGTTTTTAACTATCCAAACTGACAAATTTATGTTTCTTTCGTGCAAACCGGCGATTTATGAGAAATGACGATAAAATTGCTGTTTTAAACTTGAAAAAACATATAAAAACGCTGTTTTCAACTATTTAAACTCATAAATTCATGTTTCTTCCGTGCAAACCGGCGATTTATGAGAAATGACGATAAAATTGCTGTTTTAAACTTGAAAAAACATAGAAAAACCCTGTTTTCATCTATTCAAACTGATAAATTCCTGTTTCTTTCTTTCAAAACGGTGGATTTTTGTGAAATCACGATAAAACTGCTGTTTTAAACTAGCAAAACCAAGAAAACGCTGTTTTCAACAATCTAAACTGACGTATTTAAATGCTGTTTTAAACTTGCAAAAACATAGAAAACGCTGTTTTGAAATATCCAAACTGACAAATTAATGTTTCTTTCGTGCGAAACGGCGATTTATGAGAAATGACGATAAAACTGCTGTTTTAAACTTGCAAAAACATAGAAAACGCTGTTTTCAACTATTCAAACTGATAAATTCATGTTTCTTTCGTGCAAAACGGCTATTTATTAGAAATGACGATAAAATAGCTCTTTTAAACTTGCAAAAACATAGAAAACGCTGTTTTGAACTATCCAAACTTACAAATTCTTGTTTCTTTCGTGCGAAACGTCGATTTATGAGAAATGACGATAAAATAGCTGTTTTAAAATTGCAAAAACATAGAAAAACGTTGTTTTCAACTATTCAAACTAATAAATTTATGTTTCTTCCGTGCGAAACGGCGATTTATGAGAAATGACGATAAAATTGCTGTTTTAAACTTGCAAAAACATAGAAAAACGCTGTTTTCAACTATTCAAACTGATAAATTCATGTTTCTTCCGTGCGAAACGGCGATTTATGAGAAATGACGATAAAATTGCTGTTTTAAACTTGCAAAAACATAGAAAAACGCTGTTTTCAAATATTCAAACTGACAAATTCATGTTTCTTCCGTGCGAAACGGCGATTTATGAGAAATGACGATAAAATTGCTGTTTTAAACTTGCAAAAACATAGAAAAACGCTGTTTTCAACTATTCAAACTGATAAATTCATGTTTCTTTTGTTCGAAACGGTGGATTTTTGTGAAATCACGATAAAACTGCTGTTTTAAACTTGCAAAAACATAGAAAAACGCTGTTTTTAACTATTCAAACTGATAAATTCATGTTTTTCTGTGCAAACCGGCGATTTATGAGAAATGACGATAAAATTGCTGTTTTAAACTTGAAAAAACATAGAAAAACGTTGTTTTCAACTATTCAAACTGATAAATTCAAGTTTCTTCCGTGCGAAACGGCGATTTATGAGAAATGACGATAAAATTACTGTTTTAAACTTGCATAAACATACAAAAACGCTGTTTTCAACTATTTAAACTGATAAATTCATGTTTCTTCCCTGCGAAACGGCGATTTATGAGAAATGACGATAAAATTACTGTTTTAAACTTGCAAAAACCTAGAAAAACGCTGTTTTCAACTGTTCAAACTGATAAATTCATGTTTCTTTTGTGCGAAACGGCGACTTATGAGAAATGACGATAAAAGTACTGTCTTAACCTTGCAAAAACATAGAAAAACGCTGTTTTCAACTATTCAAACTGACAAATTTTTGTTTCTTTCGTGCGAAAGGGCGATTTATGAGAAATGACGATAAAATAGCTGTTTTAAACTTGCAACAACATAGAAAAACGCTGTTTTCAACTATTCAAACTGACAAATTCATGTTTCTTCCGTGCGAAACGGCGATTTATGAGAAATGACGATAAAATTTAACTTGCAAAAACATAGTAAAACGCTGCTTTCAACTATTCAAACTGACAAATTCATGTTTCTTCCTTGTGAAACGACGATTTATGAAAAATGACGATAAAATTGCTGTTTTAAACTTGCAAAAACATAGAAAAACGCTATTTTCAACTATTCAAACTTATAAATTCATGTTTCTTTCGTGCAAAACGGCGATTAATGAGAAATGACGATAAAATTGCTGTTTTAAACTTTAAAAAGCATAGAAAAACGCTGTTGTCAACTATTCAAACTGCTAAATTCATGTTTCTTTTGTTCGAAACGGTGGATTTTTGTGAAATCACGATAAAACTGCTGTTTTAAGCTAGCAAAACCAAGAAAACGCTGTTTTCAACAATCTAAACTGACGTATTTAAAATGCTGTTTTAAACTTGCATAACATAGAAAACGCTGTTTTTAACTATCCAAACTGACAAATTTATGTTTCTTTCGTGCAAACCGGCGATTTATGAGAAATGACGATAAAATTGCTGTTTTAAACTTGAAAAAACATATAAAAACGCTGTTTTCAACTATTTAAACTCATAAATTCATGTTTCTTCCGTGCAAACCGGCGATTTATGAGAAATGACGATAAAATTGCTGTTTTAAACTTGAAAAAACATAGAAAAACCCTGTTTTCATCTATTCAAACTGATAAATTCCTGTTTCTTTCTTTCAAAACGGTGGATTTTTGTGAAATCACGATAAAACTGCTGTTTTAAACTAGCAAAACCAAGAAAACGCTGTTTTCAACAATCTAAACTGACGTATTTAAATGCTGTTTTAAACTTGCAAAAACATAGAAAACGCTGTTTTGAAATATCCAAACTGACAAATTAATGTTTCTTTCGTGCGAAACGGCGATTTATGAGAAATGACGATAAAACTGCTGTTTTAAACTTGCAAAAAACATAGAAAACGCTGTTTTCAACTATTCAAACTGATAAATTCATGTTTCTTTCGTGCAAAACGGCTATTTATTAGAAATGACGATAAAATAGCTCTTTTAAACTTGCAAAAACATAGAAAAACGTTGTTTTCAACTATTCAAACTGATAAATTCATGTTTCTTTCGTGCGAAACGGCGATTTATGAGAAATGACGATAAAATTGCTGTTTTAAACTTGCATAAACATACAAAAACGCTGTTTTCAACTATTCAAACTGATAAATTCATGTTTCTTCCCTGCGAAACGGCGATTCATGAGAAATGACGATAAAATTGCTATTTTAAACTTGCAAAAACATAGAAAAACGCTGTTTTCAACTTTTCAAACTGATAAATCCATGTTTCTTCCGTGCGAAACGGCGATTTATGAGAAATGTCGATAAAATTGCTGTTTTAAACTTGCAAAAACATAGAAAAACGCTATTTTCAACTATTCAAACTTATAAATTCATGTTTCTTTCGTGCAAAACGGCGATTAATGAGAAATGACGATTAAATTGCTGTTTTAAACTTTAAAAGCATAGAAAAACGCTGTTGTCAACTATTCAAACTGCTAAATTCATGTTTCTTTTGTTCGAAACGGTGGATTTTTGTGAAATCACGATAAAACTGCTGTTTTTAAGCTAGCAAAACCAAGAAAACGCTGTTTTCAACAATCTAAACTGACGTATTTAAAATGCTGTTTTAAACTTGCATAACATAGAAAACGCTGTTTTTAACTATCCAAACTGACAAATTTATGTTTCTTTTGTGCAAACCGGCGATTTATGAGAAATGACGATAAAATTGCTGTTTTAAACTTGAAAAACATATAAAAACGCTGTTTTCAACTATTCAAACTCATAAATTCATGTTTCTTCCGTGCAAACCGGCGATTTATGAGAAATGACGATAAAATTGCTGTTTTAAACTTGAAAAAACATAGAAAAACGCTGTTTTTCATCTATTCAAACTGATAAATTCCTGTTTCTTTCTTTCAAAACGGTGGATTTTTGTGAAATCACGATAAAACTGCTGTTTTAAACTAGCAAAACCAAGAAAACGCTGTTTTCAACAATCTAAACTGACGTATTTAAATGCTGTTTTAAACTTGCAAAAACATAGAAAACGCTGTTTTGAAATATCCAAACTGACAAATTCATGTTTCTTTCGTGCGAAACGGCGATTTATGAGAAATGACGATAAAACTGCTGTTTTAAACTTGCAAAAACATAGAAAACGCTGTTTTCAACTATTCAAACTGATAAATTCATGTTTCTTTCGTGCAAAACGGCTATTTATTAGAAATGACGATAAAATAGCTCTTTTAAACTTGCAAAAAAAATAGAAAAACGTTGTTTTCAACTATTCAAACTGATAAATTCATGTTTCTTTCGTGCGAAACGGCGATTTATGAGAAATGACGATAAAATTGCTGTTTTAAACTTGCATAAACATACAAAAACGCTGTTTTCAACTATTCAAACTGATAAATTCATGTTTCTTTCGTGCAAAACAGCTATTTATTAGAAATGACGATAAAATAGCTGTTTTAAACTTGCAAAAACATAGAAAAACGTTGTTTTCAACTATTCAAACTGATAAATTCATGTTTCTTTCGTGCGAAACGGCGATTTATGAGAAATGACGATAAAATTGCTGTTTTAAACTTGCATAAACATACAAAAACGCAGTTTTCAACTATTCAAACTGATAAATTCATGTTTCTTCCCTGCGAAACGGCGATTTATGAGAAATGACGATAAAATAGCTGTTTTAAACTTGCAAAAACATAGAAAAACGCTGTTTTCAACTATTCAAACTGACAAATTTATGTTTCTTCCGTGCGAAACGGCGATTTATGAGAAATGACGATAAGATTGCTATTTTAAACTTGCAAAAACATAGAAAAACGCTGTTTTCAACTTTTCAAACTGATAAATCCATGTATCTTCCGTGCGAAACGGCGATTTATGAGAAATGTCGATAAAATTGCTGTTTTAAACTTGCAAAAACATAGAAAAACGCTGTTTTCAATTATTCAAACTGATAAATTCATGTTTCTTCCGTGCGAAACGGCGATTTATGAGAAATGACGATAAAATTACTGTTATAAACTTGCAAAAACATAGAAAAACGCTGTTGTCAACTATTCAAACTGATAAATTCATGTTTTATTTTGTTCGAAACGGTGGATTTTTGTGAAATCACGATAAAACTGCTGTTCTAAACTAGCAAAACCAAGAAAACGCTGTTTTCAACAATCTAAACTGACGTATTTAAAATGCTGTTTTAAACTTGCAAAAACATAGAAAACGCTGTTTTTAACTATCCAAACTGACAAATTTATGTTTCTTCCGTGCAAACCGGCGATTTATAAGAAATGACGATAAAATTGCTGTTTTAAACTTGAAAAAACATATAAAAACGCAGTTTTCAACTATTCAAACTCATAAATTCATGTTTCTTCCGTGCAACCCGGCGATTTATGAGAAATGACGATAAAATTGCTGTTTTAAACTTGAAAAAAACATAGAAAAACGCTGTTTTCAACTATTCAAACTGATAAATTCCTGTTTCTTTCTTTCAAAACGGTGGATTTTTGTGAAATCACGATAAAACTGCTGTTTTAAACTAGCAAAACCAAGAAAACGGTGTTTTCAACAATCTAAACTGACGTATTTAAATGCTGTTTTAAACTTGCAAAAACATAGAAAACGCTGTTTTGAAATATCCAAACTGACAAATTCATGTTCCTTTCGTGCGAAACGGCGATTTAAGAGAAATGACGATAAAATTGCTGTTTTAAACTTGCAAAAACATAGAAAAACGCTGTTTTCAACTATTCAAACTGATAAATTCATGTTTCTTTCGTGCAAAACAGCTATTTATTAGAAATGACGATAAAATAGCTGTTTTAAACTTGCAAAAACATAGAAAAACGTTGTTTTCAACTATTCAAACTGATAAATTCATGTTTCTTTCGTGCGAAACGGCGATTTATGAAAAATGACGATAAAATTGCTGTTTTAAACTTGCATAAACATACAAAAACGCTGTTTTCAACTATTCAAACTGATAAATTCATGTTTCTTCCCTGCGAAACGGCGATTTATGAGAAATGACGATAAAATTGCTATTTTAAACTTGCAAAAACATAGAAAAACGCTGTTTTCAACTATTTAAACTAATAAATTCATGTTTCTTTCGTGCGAAACGGCGATTTATGAGAAATGGCGATAAAAGTACTGTTTTAAACTTGCAAAAACATAGAAAAACGCTGTTGGCAACTGTTCAAACTGATAAATTCATGTTTCTTTCGTGCGAAACGGCGATTTATGAGAAATGACGATAAAATAGCTGTTTTAAACTTGCAAAAACATAGAAAAACGCTGTTTTCAACTACTCAAACTGACAAATTTATGTTTCTTCCGTGCGAAACGGCGATTTATGAGAAATGACGATAAGATTGCTATTTTAAACTTGCAAAAACATAGAAAAACGCTGTTTTCAATTATTCAAACTGATAAATTCATGTTTCTTCCGTGCGAAACGGCGATTTATGAGAAATGACGATAAAATTACTGTTATAAACTTGCAAAAACATAGAAAAACGCTGTTGTCAACTATTCAAACTGATAAATTCATGTTTCTTTTGTTCGAAACGGTGGATTTTTGTGAAATCACGATAAAACTGCTGTTCTAAACTAGCAAAACCAAGAAAACGCTGTTTTCAACAATCTAAACTGACGTATTTAAAATGCTGTTTTAAACTTGCAAAAACATAGAAAACGCTGTTTTTAACTATCCAAACTGACAAATTTATGTTTCTTCCGTGCAAACCGGCGATTTATAAGAAATGACGATAAAATTGCTGTTTTAAACTTGAAAAAACATATAAAAACGCTGTTTTCAACTATTCAAACTCATAAATTCATGTTTCTTCCGTGCAAACCGGCGATTTATGAGAAATGACGATAAAATTGCTGTTTTAAACTTGAAAAAAACATAGAAAAACGCTGTTTTCAACTATTCAAACTGATAAATTCCTGTTTCTTTCTTTCAAAACGGTGGATTTTTGTGAAATCACGATAAAACTGCTGTTTTAAACTAGCAAAACCAAGAAAACGGTGTTTTCAACAATCTAAACTGACGTATTTAAATGCTGTTTTAAACTTGCAAAAACATAGAAAACGCTGTTTTGAAATATCCAAACTGACAAATTCATGTTCCTTTCGTGCGAAACGGCGATTTAAGAGAAATGACGATAAAATTGCTGTTTTAAACTTGCAAAAACATAGAAAAACGCTGTTTTCAACTATTCAAACTGATAAATTCATGTTTCTTTCGTGCAAAACAGCTATTTATTAGAAATGACGATAAAATAGCTGTTTTAAACTTGCAAAAACATAGAAAAACGTTGTTTTCAACTATTCAAACTGATAAATTCATGTTTCTTTCGTGCGAAACGGCGATTTATGAAAAATGACGATAAAATTGCTGTTTTAAACTTGCATAAACATACAAAAACGCTGTTTTCAACTATTCAAACTGATAAATTCATGTTTCTTCCCTGCGAAACGGCGATTTATGAGAAATGACGATAAAATTGCTATTTTAAACTTGCAAAAACATAGAAAAACGCTGTTTTCAACTATTTAAACTAATAAATTCATGTTTCTTTTGTGCGAAACGGCGATTTATGAGAAATGGCGATAAAAGTACTGTTTTAAACTTGCAAAAACATAGAAAAACGCTGTTGGCAACTGTTCAAACTGATAAATTCATGTTTCTTTCGTGCGAAACGGCGATTTATGAGAAATGACGATAAAATAGCTGTTTTAAACTTGCAAAAACATAGAAAAACGCTGTTTTCAACTATTCAAACTGACAAATTTATGTTTCTTCCGTGCGAAACGGCGATTTATGAGAAATGACGATAAGATTGCTATTTTAAACTTGCAAAAACATAGAAAAACGCTGTTTTCAACTTTTCAAACTGATAAATCCATGTTTCTTCCGTGCGAAACGGCGATTTATGAGTAATGTCGATAAAATTGCTGTTTTAAACTTGCAAAAACATAGAAAAACGCTGTTTTCAATTATTCAAACTGATAAATTCATGTTTCTTCCGTGCGAAACGGCGATTTATGAGAAATGACGATAAAATTACTGTTTTAAACTTGCAAAAACATAGAAAAACGCTGTTGTCAATTATTCAAACTGATAAATTCATGTTTCTTTTGTTCGAAACGGTGGATTTTTGTGAAATCACGATAAAACTGCTGTTTTAAACTAGCAAAACCAAGAAAACGCTGTTTTCAACAATCTAAACTGACGTATTTAAAATGCTGTTTTAAACTTGCAAAAACATAGAAAACGCTGTTTTTAACTATCCAAACTGACAAATTTATGTTTCTTCCGTGCAAACCGGCGATATATGAGAAATGACGATAAAATTGCTGTTTTAAACTTGAAAAAACATATAAAAACGCTGTTTTCAACTATTCAAACTCATAAATTCATGTTTCTTCCGTGCAAACCGGCGATTTATGAGAAATGACGATAAAATTGCTGTTTTAAACTTGAAAAAACATAGAAAAACACTGTTTTCAACTATTCAAACTGATAAATTCCTGTTTCTTTCTTTCAAAACGGTGGATTTTTGTGAAATCACGATAAAACTGCTGTTTTAAACTTGAAAAAACATAGAAAAACGCTGTTTTTAACTATTTAAACTGATAAATTCATGTGTCTCTCATTCGAAACGGTGGATTTTTGTGAAATCACGATAAAACTGGTGTTTTAAACTAGCAAAACCAAGAAAACGCTGTTTTCAACAATCTAAACTGACGTATTTAAAATGCTGTTTTAAACTTGCAAAAACATAGAAAAACGCTGTTTTCAACTATTCAAACTGATAAATTCATGTTTCTTTCGTGCGAAACGGCGATTTATGAGAAATGACGATAAAATTGCTGTTTTTAACTTGCAAAAACATAGAAAAACGCTGTTTTGAACTATTCAAACTGACAAATTCATGTTTCTTTCGCGCGAAACGGCGATTTATGAGAAATGACAATAAAATTGCTGTTTTAAACTTGCAAAAACATAGAAAAACGCTGTTTTCAACTATTCAAACTCATAAATTCATGTTTCTTCCGTGCAAACCGGCGATTTATGAGAAATGACGATAAAATTGCTGTTTTAAACTTGAAAAAAACATAGAAAAACGCTGTTTTCAACTATTCAAACTGATAAATTCCTGTTTCTTTCTTTCAAAACGGTGGATTTTTGTGAAATCACGATAAAACTGCTGTTTTAAACTAGCAAAACCAAGAAAACGGTGTTTTCAACAATCTAAACTGACGTATTTAAATGCTGTTTTAAACTTGCAAAAACATAGAAAACGCTGTTTTGAAATATCCAAACTGACAAATTCATGTTCCTTTCGTGCGAAACGGCGATTTAAGAGAAATGACGATAAAATTGCTATTTTAAACTTGCAAAAACATAGAAAAACGCTGTTTTCAACTATTCAAACTGATAAATTCATGTTTCTTTCGTGCAAAACAGCTATTTATTAGAAATGACGATAAAATAGCTGTTTTAAACTTGCAAAAACATAGAAAAACGTTGTTTTCAACTATTCAAACTGATAAATTCATGTTTCTTTCGTGCGAAACGGCGATTTATGAAAAATGACGATAAAATTGCTGTTTTAAACTTGCATAAACATACAAAAACGCTGTTTTCAACTATTCAAACTGATAAATTCATGTTTCTTCCCTGCGAAACGGCGATTTATGAGAAATGACGATAAAATTGCTATTTTAAACTTGCAAAAACATAGAAAAACGCTGTTTTCAACTATTTAAACTAATAAATTCATGTTTCTTTTGTGCGAAACGGCGATTTATGAGAAATGGCGATAAAAGTACTGTTTTAAACTTGCAAAAACATAGAAAAACGCTGTTGGCAACTGTTCAAACTGATAAATTCATGTTTCTTTCGTGCGAAACGGCGATTTATGAGAAATGACGATAAAATAGCTGTTTTAAACTTGCAAAAACATAGAAAAACGCTGTTTTCAACTATTCAAACTGACAAATTTATGTTTCTTCCGTGCGAAACGGCGATTTATGAGAAATGACGATAAGATTGCTATTTTAAACTTGCAAAAACATAGAAAAACGCTGTTTTCAACTTTTCAAACTGATAAATCCATGTTTCTTCCGTGCGAAACGGCGATTTATGAGTAATGTCGATAAAATTGCTGTTTTAAACTTGCAAAAACATAGAAAAACGCTGTTTTCAATTATTCAAACTGATAAATTCATGTTTCTTCCGTGCGAAACGGCGATTTATGAGAAATGACGATAAAATTACTGTTTTAAACTTGCAAAAACATAGAAAAACGCTGTTGTCAATTATTCAAACTGATAAATTCAAGTTTCTTTTGTTCGAAACGGTGGATTTTTGTGAAATCACGATAAAACTGCTGTTTTAAACTAGCAAAACCAAGAAAACGCTGTTTTCAACAATCTAAACTGACGTATTTAAAATGCTGTTTTAAACTTGCAAAAACATAGAAAACGCTGTTTTTAACTATCCAAACTGACAAATTTATGTTTCTTCCGTGCAAACCGGCGATATATGAGAAATGACGATAAAATTGCTGTTTTAAACTTGAAAAAACATATAAAAACGCTGTTTTCAACTATTCAAACTCATAAATTCCTGTTTCTTTCTTTCAAAACGGTGGATTTTTGTGAAATCACGATAAAACTGCTGTTTTAAACTTGAAAAAACATAGAAAAACGCTGTTTTTAACTATTTAAACTGATAAATTCATGTGTCTCTCATTCGAAACGGTGGATTTTTGTGAAATCACGATAAAACTGGTGTTTTAAACTAGCAAAACCAAGAAAACGCTGTTTTCAACAATCTAAACTGACGTATTTAAAATGCTGTTTTAAACTTGCAAAAACATAGAAAAACGCTGTTTTCAACTATTCAAACTGATAAATTCATGTTTCTTTCGTGCGAAACGGCGATTTATGAGAAATGACGATAAAATTGCTGTTTTTAACTTGCAAAAACATAGAAAAACGCTGTTTTGAACTATTCAAACTGACAAATTCATGTTTCTTTCGCGCGAAACGGCGATTTATGAGAAATGACAATAAAATTGCTGTTTTAAACTTGCAAAAACATAGAAAAACGCTGTTTTCAACTATTTAAACTGATAAATTCATGTTTCTTTCCTGCGAAACGGCGATTTATGAGGAATGACGATAAAATTGCTGTTTAAACTTGCAAAAACATAGAAAAACGCTGTTTTCAACTATTCAAACTGATAAATTCATGTTTCTTTCGTGCAAAACGGCGATTTATGAGAAATGACGATAAAATTGCTGTTTTAAACTTGCAAAAACATAGAAAAACGCTGTTTTGAACTATTCAAACTGACAAATTCATGTTTCTTTCGTGCGAAACGGCGATTTATGAGAAATGACAATAAAATTGCTGTTTTAAACTTGCAAAAACATAGAAAAAAGCTGTTGTCAACTATTCAAACTGATAAATTCATGTTTCTTTCGTTCGAAACGGTGGATTTTTGTGAAATCACGATAAAACTGCTGTTTTAAACTTGCAAAAACATAGAAAAACGCTGTTTTCAACTATTCAAACAGATAAATTCATGTTTCTTACCTTCGAAACGGTGGATTTTTGTGAAATCACGATAAAACTGCTGTTTTAAACTAGCAAAATACGCTGTTTTCAACAATCTAAACTAACGTATTTAAAATGCTGTTTTAAACTTGCAAAAACATAGAAAACGCTGTTTTGAACTATCCAAACTGAGAAATTCATGTTTCTTTCGTGCGAAACGGCGATTTTTGAGAAATGACGATAAAATTGCTGTTTTAAACTTGCAAAAACATAGAAAAACACTGTTTTGAACTATTCAAACTGATAAATTCATGTTTCTTTCGTGCGAAACGGCGATTTATGAGAAATGACGATAAAATTGCTGTTTTAAACTTGCAAAAACATAGAAAAATGCTGTTTTCAACTATTCAAACAGATAAGTTCATGTTTCTTTCCTTCGAAACGGTGGATTTTTGTGAAATAACGATAAAACTGCTGTTTTATACTAGTAAAATACGCTGTTTTCAACAATCTAAACTGACGTATTTAAAATGCTGTTTTAAACTTGCAAAAACATAGAAAACGCTGTTTTGAACTATCCAAACTGACAAATTCATGTTTCTTTCGTGCGAAACGGCGATTTATGAGAAATGACGATAAAATTGCTGTTTTAAACTTGCAAAAACATACAAAAACGCTGTTTTCAACTATTCAAACTGATAAATTCATGTTTCTTTCGTGCGAAACGGCGATTTATGAGAAATGACGATAAAATTGCTGTTTTAAACTTGCAAAAACATCGAAAAACGCTGTTTTCAACTATTCAAACTGACAAATTCATGTTTCTTTCGTGCGAAACGGCGATTTATGAGAAATGACAATAAAATTGCTGTTTTAAACTTGCAAAAACATAGAAAAACGCTGTTTTGAACTATTCAATCTGACAAATTCATGTTTCTTTCGTGCGAAACGGCGATTTATGAGAAATGTCGATAAAATTGCTGTTTTAAACTTGCAAAAACATAGAAAAACGCTGTTTTCAACTATTCAAACTGATAAATTCATGTTTCTTTCGTTCGAAACGGTGGATTTTTGTGAAATCACGATAAAACTGCTGTTTTAAACTTGCAAAAACATAGAAAAACGCTGTTTTCAACTATTCAAACAGATAAATTCATGTTTCTTTCGTGCGAAACGGCGATTTATGAAAAATGACGATAAAATTGCTGTTTTAATCTTGCAAAAACATAGAAAAACGCTGTTTTGAACTATTCAAACTGACAAATTCATGTTTCTTTCGTGCGAAACGGCGATTTATGAGAAATGACGATAAAATTGCTGTTTTAAACTTGTAAAAACATCGAAAAATGCTGTTTTCAACTATTCAAACTGATAAATTCATGTTTCTTTCGTTCGAAACGGTGGATTTTTGTGAAATCACGATAAAACTGCTGTTTTAAACTTGCAAAAACATAGAAAAACGCTGTTTTCAACTATTCAAACTGATAAATTCATGTTTCTTTCGTGCGAAACGGCGATTTATGAGAAATGACGATTTATGAGGAATGACGATAAAATTGCTGTTTTAAACTTGCAAAAACATAGAAAAACGCTGTTTTGAACTATTAAAACTGACAAATTCATGTTTCTTTCGTGCGAAACGGCGATTTATGAGAAATGACGATAAAATTGCTGTTTTAAACTTGCAAAAACATAGAAAAACGCTTTTTTCAACTATTCAAACTGATAAATTCATGTTTCTTTCGTGCGAAACGGCGATTTATGAGCAATGACGATAAAATTGCTGTTTTAAACTTGCAAAAACATAGAAAAACGCTGTTGTGAACTATTCAAACTGACAAATTCATGTTTCTTTCGTGTGAAACGCCGATTTATGAGAAATGACGATAAAATTGCTGTTTTAAACTTGCAAAAACATAGAAAAACGCTGTTTTGAACTATTCAAACTGACAAATTCATGTTTCTTTCGTGCGAAACGGCGATTTATGAGAAATGACGATACAATTGCTGTTTTAAACTTACAAAAACATAGAAAAACGATGTTTTGATCTATTCAAACTGACAAATTCATGTTTCTTTCGTGCGAAACGGCGATTTATTAGAAATGACGATAAAATTGCTGTTTTAAACTTGCAAAAACATAGAAAATCGCGGTTTTTACAACTCAAACTAACAAATTCATGTTTCTTTCGTGCGAAACGGCGATTTATGAGAAATGACGATAAAATTGCTGTTTTAAACTTGCAAAAACATAGAAATACGCTGTTTTCAACTATTCAAACTGATAAATTCATGTTTCCTACGTTCGAAACGGTGGATTTTTGTGAAATCACGATAAAATTGCTGTTTTAAACTTGCAAAAACATTGAAAACCGCTGTTTTCAACTATTCAAACTGACAAATTCAGGTTTCTTTCGTGCGAAACGGCGATTTATGAGAAATGACAATAAAATTGCTGTTTTAAACTTGAAAAAACATAGAAAAACGCTGTTCTGAACTATTCAAACTGACAAATTCATGTTTCTTTCGTGCGAAACGGCGATTTATGAGAAATGACGATAAATTTGCTGTTTTAAAATTGCAAAAACATAGAAAAACGCTGTTTTGAACTATTCAAACTGACAAATTCATGTTTCTTTCGTGTGAAACGGCGACTTATGAGAAATGACGATAAAATTGCTGTTTTAAACTTGCAAAAACATAGAAGAACGCTGTTTTGAACTACTCAAACTGACAAATTCATGTTTCTTTCGTGCGAAACGGCGATTTATTAGAAATGACGATAAAATTGCTGTTTTCAACTTGCAAAAACATAGAAAAACGCGGTTTTGAACTATTCAAACTGACAAATTCATGTTTCTTTCGTGCGAAACGGCGATTTATGAGAAATGACAATAAAATTGCTGTTTTAAACTTGCAAAAACATAGAAATACGCTGTTTTCAACTATTCAAACTGATAAATTCATGTTTCCTACGTTCGAAACGGTGGATTTTTGTGAAATCACGATAAAATTGCTGTTTTAAACTTGCAAAAACATTGAAAAACTCTGTTTTCAACTATTCAAACTGACAAATTCATGTTTCTTTCGTGCGAAACGGCGATTTATAAGAAATGACGATAAAATTGCTGTTTTAAACTTGCAAAAACATAGAAAAACGCTTTTTACAACTATTCAAACTGATAAATTCATGTTTCTTTCGTTCGAAACGGTGGATTTTTGTGAAATCACGATAAAAATGCTGTTTTAAACTAGCAAAAACATAGAAAACGCTGTTTTGAACTATCCAAACTGACATATTCATGTTTCTTTCGTGCGAAACGGCGATTTATGAGAAATGACGATAAAATTGCTGTTTTAAACTTGCAAAAACATCGAATAACGCTGTTTTCAACTATTCAAACTGATAAATTCATGTTTCTTTTGTTCAAAACGGTGGATTTTTGTGAAATCACGATAAAACTGCTGTTTTACACTAGCAAAACCAAGAAAACGCTGTTTTCAACAATCTAAACTGACGTATTTAAAATGCTGTTTTAAACTTGCAAAAACATAGAAAACGCTGTTTTGAACTATCCAAACTTACAAATTCTTGTTTCTTTCGTGCGAAACGGCGATTTATGAGAAATGACGATAAAATAGCTGTTTTAAAATTGCAAAAACATAGAAAAACGTTGTTTTCAACTATTCAAACTAATAAATTTATGTTTCTTCCGTGCGAAACGGCGATTTATGAGAAATGACGATAAAATTGCTGTTTTAAACTTGCAAAAACATAGAAAAACGCTGTTTTCAACTATTCAAACTGATAAATTCATGTTTCTTCCGTGCGAAACGGCGATTTATGAGAAATGACGATAAAATTGCTGTTTTAAACTTGCAAAACCATAGAAAAACGCTGTTTTCAAATATTCAAACTGACAAATTCATGTTTCTTCCGTGCGAAACGGCGATTTATGAGAAATGACGATAAAATTGCTGTTTTAAACTTGCAAAAACATAGAAAAACGCTGTTTTCGACTATTCAAACTGACAAATTCATGTTTCTTTCGTGCGAAACGGCGATTTATGAGAAATGACGATAAAATTGCTGTTTTAAACTTGCAAAAACATAGAAAAAAGCTGTTTTCAACTATTCAAACTGATTAATTCATGTTTCTTTCGTTCGAAACGGTGGATTTTTGTGAAATCACGATAAAACTGCTGTTTTAAACTTGCAAAAACATAGAAAAACGCTGTTTTCAACTATTCAAACTGATAAATTCATGTTTCTTCCGTGCAAACCGGCGATTTATAAGAAATGACGATAAAATTGCTGTTTTAAACTTGAAAAAACATAGAAGAACGCTGTTTTCAACTATTCAAACTGATAAATTCATGTTTCTTCCGTGCGAAACGGCGATTTATGAAAAATAACGATAAAATTGCTGTTTTAAACTTGCATAAACATACAAAAACGCTGTTTTCAACTATTTAAACTGATAAATTCATGTTTCTTCCCTGCGAAACGGCGATTTATGAGAAATGACGATAAAATTACTGTTTTAAACTTGCAAAAACATAGAAAAACGCTGTTTTCAACTGTTCAAACTGATAAATTCATGTTTCTTTCGTGCGAAACGGCGACTTATGAGAAATGACGATAAAAGTACTGTTTTAACCTTGCAAAAACATAGAAAAACGCTGTTTTCAACTATTCAAACTGACAAATTCTTGTTTCTTTCGTGCGAAAGGGCGATTTATGAGAAATGACGATAAAATAGCTGTTTTAAACTTGCAACAACATAGAAAAACGCTGTTTTCAACTATTCAAACTGACAAATTCATGTTTCTTCCGTGCGAAACGGCGATTTATGAGAAATGACGATAAAATTTAACTTGCAAAAACATAGTAAAACGCTGTTTTCAACTATTCAAACTGACAAATTCTTGTTTCTTCCGTGTGAAACGACGATTTATGAAAAATGACGATAAAATTGCTGTTTTAAACTTGCAAAAACATAGAAAAACGCTATTTTCAACTATTCAAACTGATAAATTCATGTTTCTTTCGTGCGAAACGGCGATTAATGAGAAATGACGATAAAATTGCTGTTTTAAACTTGCAAAAACATAGAAAAACGCTTTTTACAACTATTCAAACTGATAAATTCATGTTTCTTCCCTGCGAAACGGCGATTTATGAGAAATGACGATAAAATTGCTATTTTAAACTTGCAAAAACATAGAAAAACGCTGTTTTCAACTATTCAAACTGATAAATTCATGTTTCTTTCGTGCGAAACGGCGATTTATGAGAAATGGCGATAAAATAGCTGTTTTAAACTAGCAAAACCAAGAAAACGCTGTTTTCAACAATCTAAACTGACGTATTTAAAATGCTGTTTTAAACTTGCAAAAACATAGAAAACGCTGTTTTTAACTATCCAAACTGACAAATTTATGTTTCTTCCGTGCAAACCGGCGATTTATGAGAAATGACGATAAAATTGCTGTTTTAAACTTGAAAAAACATATAAAAACGCTGTTTTCAACTATTCAAACTCATAAATTCATGTTTCTTCCGTGCAAACCGGCGATTTATGAGAAATGACGATAAAATTGCTGTTTTAAACTTGAAAAAACATAGAAAAACGCTGTTTTCAACTATTCAAACTGATAAATTCCTGTTTCTTTCTTTCAAAACGGTGGATTTTTGTGAAATCACGATAAAACTGCTGTTTTAAACTAGCAAAACCAAGAAAACGCTGTTTTCAACAATCTAAACTGACGTATTTAAATGCTGTTTTAAACTTGCAAAAACATAGAAAACGCTGTTTTGAAATATCCAAACTGACAAATTCATGTTTCTTTCGTGCGAAACGGCGATTTATGAGAAATGACGATAAAATTGCTGTTTTAAACTTGCAAAAACATAGAAAAACGCTGTTTTCAACTATTCAAACTGATAAATTCATGTTTCTTTCGTGCTAAACGGCTATTTATTAGAAATGACGATAAAATAGCTGTTTTAAACTTGCAAAAACATAGAAAAACGTTGTTTTCAACTATTCAAACTGATAAATTCATGTTTCTTTCGTGCGAAACGGCGATTTATGAGAAATGACGATAAAATTGCTATTTTAAACTTGCATAAACATACAAAAACGCTGTTTTCAACTATTCAAACTGATAAATTCATGTTTCTTCCCTGCGAAACGGCGATTTATGAGAAATGACGATAAAATTGCTATTTTAAACTTGCAAAAACATAGAAAAACGCTGTTTTCAACTATTCAAACTGATAAATTCATGTTTCTTTCGTGCGAAACGGCGAATTATGAGAAATGGCGATAAAAGTACTGTTTTAAACTTGCAAAAACATAGAAAAACGCTGTTGTCAACTGTTCAAACTGATAAATTCATGTTTCTTTCGTGCGAAACGGCGATTTATGAGAAATGACGATAAAATTACTGTTTTAAACTAGCAAAAACATAGAAAAACGCTGTTGTCAACTATTCAAACTGATAAATTCATGTTTCTTTTGTTCGAAACGGTGGATTTTTGTGAAATCACGATAAAACTGCTGTTTTAAACTAGCAAAACCAAGAAAGCGCTGTTTTCAACAATCTAAACTGACGTATTTAAAATGCTGTTTTAAACTTGCAAAAACATAGAAAACGCTGTTTTTAACTATCCAAACTGACAAATTTATGTTTCTTCCGTGCAAACCGGCGATTTATGAGAAATGACGATAAAATTGCTGTTTTAAACTTGAAAAAACATATAAAAACGCTGTTTTCAACTATTCAAACTCATAAATTCATGTTTCTTCCGTGCAAACCGGCGATTTATGAGAAATGACGATAAAATTGCTGTTTTAAACTTGAAAAAACATAGAAAAACGCTGTTTTCAACTATTCAAACTGATAAATTCTTGTTTCTTTCTTTCAAAACGGTGGATTTTTGTGAAATCACGATAAAACTGCTGTTTTAAACTAGCAAAACCAAGAAAACGCTGTTTTCAACAATCTAAACTGACGTATTTAAATGCTGTTTTAAACTTGCAAAAACATAGAAAACGCTGTTTTGAAATATCCAAACTAACAAATTCATGTTTCTTTCGTGCGAAACGGCGATTTATGAGAAATGACGATAAAATTGCTGTTTTAAACTTGCAAAAACATAGAAAAACGCTGTTTTCAACTATTCAAACTGATAAATTCATGTTTCTTCCGTGCGAAACGGCGATTTATGAGAAATGACGATAAAATTGCTGTTTTAAACTTGCAAAAACATAGAAAAACGCTGTTTTTAACTATTTAAACTGATAAATTCATGTGTCTCTCATTCGAAACGGTGGATTTTTGTGAAATCACGATAAAACTGGTGTTTTAAACTAGCAAAACCAAGAAAACGCTGTTTTTAACAATCTAAACTGACGTATTTAAAATGCTGTTTTAAACTTGCAAAAACATGGAAAATGCTCTTTTGAACTATGATGATAAATTCATGTTTCTTTTGTGCGAAACAGCGAATTTTTGTGAAATAACGATATAACTGCTGTATTAAACTTGCAAAAAAAAAGTTTGAGGTTTGGGGTTGGGGTGTAAAGGTATTTATGTATTGTATTTTATTTAAATTATAAAATATTGACAGTATGAAAAATATATGTTTATTTATTCAATATTAACAAAACAACAACCGTAACTATTTGATTCCTCAAAAAACATTTTAACAACAAAAATACATACTTGATAATACAATTTGTTTGACATGAAAAATGACATAAAAATATATGGCAGCTGCCACACTCGTCCCCCCCAAAAACAAAATGTCGAATAACAAATATAAATATAATCATAACAAGGGTAATAGCAATAATTAAAAATATAAAGAACAAGGGAAAAAAATAGAAGCGTTATAGTATCCTTGAGTATCAATCAGAGAAGAAAGCTGGTTTTAACCTGTCAATAGAGACTATTTCCTTTTTTGAATTAATATTTAGTGCAAAAAATTTAGGAAAACGTTCAATTACTTCAAAAGGGCCATCATAAGGTTGTTCTAGGGATTTCTTAATGCCATCTTTACGTATAAAAACATGAGAAGTTGTAAATAAATCTTTACTTAAGAATATTTTGGATTTGTTATGATTATTTACTGGAACTGGCTTTAAATTTGAGATGTAATTTTTAAACTTATTTAAATAATTTGGTAGTTCAGCATCATCTAATTTTTTACTCTTACATTATTATTTTTAAAAATGGCTTCAACTTGCGCAAACCATAATTCGGCATCATTTGGCCAAAAAACAGGTAGTTTAACAGAATGTGCAGCTACTAGTTGTGGTTCAATTTCAATATTTGGAAAATTCGACACTGAGGGCGAAGTTTGGTCCATTTTAAATATATAAGGTGCGGCTTGCGTCGGGGTCACCAATTTGTAAAGGTATTTATGTATTGTATTTTATTTAAATTATAAAATATTGACAGTATGAAAAATATATGTTTATTTATTCAATATTAACAAAACAACAACCGTAACTATTTGATTCCTCAAAAAACATTTTAACAACAAAAATACATACTTGATAATACAATTTGTTTGACATGAAAAATGTCATAAAAATATATGGCAGCTGCCACAGGGGTTCGAAGTATGAGGTTTGGGGTTCAGGTTTGAGGTTTGGGGTTGAGGATTGGAGTTTGAGGTTTGGGGTTTGAGATTTGGGGTTGGGGTTCGAGGTTTGAGGTTTGGGGTTCGAGGTTTGAGGTTTGGGGTTGAGGTTTGGGGTTTGATGTTTGGGGTTTGGGGTTCGAGTTTTGGGGTTTGGGGTTGAGGTTTGGGGTTTGAGGTTTAGGGTTCGCGGTTTGAGGTTTGGGGTTGGGGTTCGGTGTTTGAGGTTTGGGGTTTGGGGTTCGAGGTTTGGGGTTGGGGTTCGAGGTTTGAGGTTTGGGGTTGAGGTTTGGGGTTTGAGGTTTGGGGTTTGGGTTTCGAGTTTTGGGGTTTGGGGTTGAGGTTTGGGGTTGAGGTTAGGGGTTGAGGTTTCGGGTTGTGGTTTAAGGTTGAGGTTTGGGGTTGAGGTTTAGGGTTGAGGTTTGGATTGGGTGAAATGTTTCTTTCGTGCGAAACGGCGAATTATGAGATTCAAATTGCTGTTTTAAACTTGTAAAAACATAAAAATCGCTGTTGTCAACTATTCAAACTGATAAATTCCTGTTTCTTCCGTGCGAAACGGCGACTTATGAGAAATGACGATAAAACTGCTGTTTTAAACTAGCAAAACCAAGAAAACGCTGTTTTCAATAATCTAAACTGACGTATTTAAAATGCTGTTTTAAACTTGCAAAAACATAGAAAACGCTGTTTTGAACTTATCCAAACTGACAAATTTATGTTTCTTCCGTGCAAACCGGCGATTTATGAGAAATGACGATAAAATTGCTGTTTTAAACTTGAAAAAACATAGAAAAACGGTGTTTTCAACTATTCAAACTGATAAATTCATGTTTCTTCCGTGCAAACCGGCGATTTATGAGAAATGACGACAAAATTGCTGTTTTAAACTTGAAAAAACTAGAAAAACGCTGTTTTCCACTATTCAAACTGATAAATTCATGTTTCTTTCGTTCGAAACGGTGGATTTTTGTGAAATCACGATAAAACTGCTGTTTTAAACTAGCAAAACCAAGAAAACGCTGTTTTCAACTGTCTAAACTGACGTATTTAAATGCAGTTTTAAACTTGCAAAAACATAGAAAACGCTGTTTTGAATTATCCAAACTGACAAATTCATGTTTCTTTCGTGCGAAACGGCGATTTATGAGAAATGACGATAAAATTGCTGTTTTAAACTTGCAAAAACATAGAAAAACGCTGTTTTCAACTATTCAAACTGATAAATTCATGTTTCTTTCGTGCGAAACGGCAATTTATGAGAAATGACGATAAAATTGCTGTTTTAAACTTGCATAAACATACAAAAACGCTGTTTTCAACTATTCAAACTGATAAATTCATGTTTCTTCCCTGCGAAACGGCGATTTATGAGAAATTAAGATAAAATTGCTATTTTAAACTTGCAAAAACATAGAAAAACGCTGTTTTCAACTATTCAAACTGATAAATTTATGTTTCTTTCGTGCGAAACGGCGATTTATGAGAAATGGCGATAAAAGTACTGTTTTAAACTTGCAAAACCATAGAAAAACGCTGTTGTCAACTGTTCAAACTGATAAATTCATGTTTCTTTTGTGCGAAACGGCGATTTATGAGAAATGACGATAAAATAGCTGTTTTAAACTTGCAAAAACATAGAAAAACGTTGTTTTCAACTATTCAAACTGATAAATTTATGTTTCTTCCGTGCGAAACGGCGATTTATGAGAAATGTCGATAAAATTGCTGTTTTAAACTTGCAAAAACATAGAAAAACGCTGTTTTCAACTATTCAAACTGATAAATTCATGTTTCTTTCGTGCGAAACGGCGAATTATGAGAAATGACGAAAAAATTACTGTTTTAAACTTGCAAAAACATAGAAAAACGCTGTTGTCAACTATTCAAACTGATAAATTCATGTTTCTTTTGTTCGAAACGGTGGATTTTTGTGAAATCATGATAAAACTGCTGTTTTAAACTAGCAAAACCAAGAAAACGCTGTTTTCAACAATCTAAACTGACGTATTTAAAATGCTGTATTAAACTTGCAAAAACATAGAAAACGCTGTTTTGAACTTATCCAAACTGACAAATTTATGTTTCTTCCGTGCAAACCGGCGATTTATGAGAAATGACGATAAAATTGATGTTTTAAACTTGAAAAAACATAGAAAAACGCTGTTTTCAACTATTCAAACTGATAAATTCATGTTTCTTTCGTGCAAACCGGCGATTTATGAGAAATGACGATAAAATTGCTGTTTTAAACTTGAAAAAAATAGAAAATCGCTGTTTTCAACTATTCAAACTGATAAATTCATGTTTCTTTCGTTCGAAACGGTGGATTTTTGTGAAATCACGATAAAACTGCTGTTTTAAACTAGCAAAACCAAGAAAACGCTGTTTTCAACTATCTAAACTGTCGTATTTAAATGCAGTTTTAAACTTGTAAAAACATAGAAAACGCTGTTTTGAACTATCCAAACTGACAAATTCATGTTTCTTTCGTGCGAAACGGCGATTTATGAGAAATGACGATAAAATTACTGTTTTAAACTTGCAAAAACATAGAAAAACGCTGTTTTCAACTATTCAAACTGATAAATTCTTGTTTCTTTCGTGCGAAACGGCGATTTATGAGAAATGACGATAAAATTGCTGTTTTAAACTTGCAAAAACATAGAAAATCGCTGTTTTCAACTATTCAAACTGATAAATTCATGTTTCTTTCGTTCGAAACGGTGGATTTTTGTGAAATCACGATAAAACTGCTGTTTTAAACTAGCAAAACCAAGAAAACGCTGTTTTCAACTATCTAAACTGTCGTATTTAAATGCAGTTTTAAACTTGCAAAAACATAGAAAACGCTGTTTTGAACTATCCAAACTGACAAATTCATGTTTCTTTCGTGCGAAACGGCGATTTATGAGAAATGACGATAAAATTACTGTTTTAAACTTGCAAAAAAATAGAAAATCGCTGTTTTCAACTATTCAAACTGATAAATTCATGTTTCTTTCGTTCGAAACGGTGGATTTTTGTGAAATCACGATAAAACTGGTGTTTTAAACTAGCAAAACCAAGAAAACGCTGTTTTCTACAATCTAAACTGACGTATTTAAGATGCTGTTTTAAACTTGCAAAAACATGGAAAATGCTCTTTTGAACTATGATGATAAATTCATGTTTCTTTTGTGCGAAACAGCGAATTTTTGTGAAATAACGATATAACTGCTGTATTAAACTTGCAAAAAAAAAGTTTGAGGTTTGGGGTTGGGGTTCGAAGTATGAGGTTTGGGGTTAAGGTTTGAGGTTTGGGGTTGAGGATTGGAGTTTGAGGTTTGGGGTTTGAGATTTGGGGTTGGGGTTCGAGGATTGAGGTTTGGGGTTCGAGGTTTGAGGTTTGGGGTTGAGGTTTGGGGTTTGATGTTTGGGGTTTGGGGTTCGAGTTTTGGGGTTTCGGGTTGAGGTTTGGGGTTTGAGGTTTAGGGTTCGCGGTTTGAGGTTTGGGGTTGGGGTTCGGTGTTTGAGGTTTGGGGTTTGGGGTTCGAGGTTTGAGGTTTGGGGTTCGAGGTTTGAGGTTTGGGGTTGAGGTTTGGGGTTTGGGGTTTGGGGTTTGGGTTTCGAGTTTTGGGGTTTGGGGTTGAGGTTTGGGGTTGAGGTTTGGGGTTGAGGTTTCGGGTTGAGGTTTGGGGTTGAGGTTTGGGGTTGAGGTTTAGGGTTGAGGTTTGGATTGGGTGAAATGTTTCTTTCGTGCGAAACGGCGAATTATGAGATTCAAATTGCTGTTTTAAACTTGTAAAAACATAAAAATCGCTGTTGTCAACTATTCAAACTGATAAATTCCTGTTTCTTCCGTGCGAAACGGCGACTTATGAGAAATGACGATAAAACTGCTGTTTTAAACTAGCAAAACCAAGAAAACGCTGTTTTCAATAATCTAAACTGACGTATTTAAAATGCTGTTTTAAACTTGCAAAAACATAGAAAACGCTGTTTTGAACTTATCCAAACTGACAAATTTATGTTTCTTCCGTGCAAACCGGCGATTTATGAGAAATGACGATAAAATTGCTGTTTTAAACTTGAAAAAACATAGAAAAACGCTGTTTTCAACTATTCAAACTGATAAATTCATGTTTCTTCCGTGCAAACCGGCGATTTATGAGAAATGACGACAAAATTGCTGTTTTAAACTCGAAAAAACTAGAAAAACGCTGTTTTCAACTATTCAAACTGATAAATTCATGTTTTCATGTTTCTTTCGTTCGAAACGGTGGATTTTTGTGAAATCACGATAAAACTGCTGTTTTAAACTAGCAAAACCAAGAAAACGCTGTTTTCAACTGTCTAAACTGACGTATTTAAATGCAGTTTTAAACTTGCAAAAACATAGAAAACGCTGTTTTGAATTATCCAAACTGACAAATTCATGTTTCTTTCGTGCGAAACGGCGATTTATGAGAAATGACGATAAAATTGCTGTTTTAAACTTGCAAAAACATAGAAAAACGCTGTTTTCAACTATTCAAACTGATAAATTCATGTTTCTTTCGTGCGAAACGGCGATTTATGAGAAATGACGATAAAATTGCTGTTTTAAACTTGCATAAACATACAAAAACGCTGTTTTCAACTATTCAAACTGATAAATTCATGTTTCTTCCCTGCGAAACGGCGAGTTATGAGAAATGACGATAAAATTGCTATTTTAAACTTGCAAAAACATAGAAAAACGCTGTTTTCAACTATTCAAACTGATAAATTCATGTTTCTACCGTGCGAAACGGCGATTTATGAGAAATGGCGATAAAAGTACTGTTTTAAACTTGCAAAAACATAGAAAAACGCTGTTGTCAACTGTTCAAACTGATAAATTCATGTTTCTTTTGTGCGAAACGGCGATTTTTGAGAAATGACGATAAAATAGCTGTTTTAACTTGCAAAAACATTGAAAAACGCTGTTTTCAACTATTCAAACTGACAAATTTATGTTTCTTCCATCCGAAACGGCGATTTATGAGAAATGACGATAAGATTGCTATTTTAAACTTGCAAAAACATAGAAAAACGCTGTTTTCAACTTTTCAAACTGATAAATTCATGTTTCTTCCGTGCGAAACGGCGATTTATGAGAAATGTCGATAAAATTGCTGTTTTAAACTTGCAAAAACATAGAAAAACGCTGTTTTCAACTATTCAAACTGATAAATTCATGTTTCTTTTGTTCGAAACGGTGGATTTTTGTGAAATCACGATAAAACTGCTGTTTTAAAGTAGCAAAACCAAGAAAACGCTGTTTTCAACAATCTAAACTGACGTATTTAAAATGCTGTTTTAAACTTGCAAAAACATAGAAAACGCTGTTTTGAACTTATCCAAACTGACAAATTTATGTTTCTTCCGTGCAAACCGGCGATTTATGAGAAATGACGATAAAATTGATGTTTTAAACTTGAAAAAACATAGAAAAACGCTGTTTTCAACTATTCAAACTGATAAATTCATGTTTCTTCCGTGCAAACCGGCGATTTATGAGAAATGACGACAAAATTGCTGTTTTAAACTTGAAAAAACTAGAAAAACGCTGTTTTCAACTATTCAAACTGATAAATTCATGTTTCTTTCGTTCGAAACGGCGATTTATGAGAAATGACGATAAAATTGCTGTTTTAAACTTGCAAAAAAAAAGTTTGAGGTTTGGGGTTGGGGTTCGAAGTATGAGGTTTGGGGTTCAGGTTTGAGGTTTGGGGTTGAGGATTGGAGTTTGAGGTTTGGGGTTTGAGATTTGGGGTTGGGGTTCGAGGTTTGAGGTTTGGGGTTCGAGGTTTGAGGTTTGGGGTTGAGGTTTGGGATTTGATGTTTGGGGTTTGGGGTTCGAGTTTTGGGGTTTGGGGTTGAGGTTTGGGGTTTGAGGTTTAGGGTTCGCGGTTTGAGGTTTGGGGTTGGGGTTCGGTGTTTGAGGTTTGGGGTTTGGGGTTCGAGGTTTGAGGTTTGGGGTTCGAGGTTTGGGGTTGAGGTTTCGGGTTGAAGTTTGGGGTTGAGGTTTGGGGTTGAGGTTTAGGGTTGAGGTTTGGATTGGGTGAAATGTTTCTTTCGTGCTAAACGGCGAATTATGAGATTCAAATTGCTGTTTTAAACTTGTAAAAACATAAAAATCGCTGTTGTCAACTATTCAAACTGATAAATTTCTGTTTCTTCCGTGCGAAACGGCGACTTATGAGAAATGACGATAAAACTGCTGTTTTAAACTAGCAAAACCAAGAAAACGCTGTTTTCAATAATCTAAACTGACGTATTTAAAATGCTGTTTTAAACTTGCAAAAACATAGAAAACGCTGTTTTGAACTTATCCAAACTGACAATTTTATGTTTCTTCCGTGCAAACCGGCGATTTATGAGAAATGACGATAAAATTGCTGTTTTAAACTTGAAAAAACATAGAAAAACGCTGTTTTCAACTATTCAAACTGATAAATTCATGTTTCTTACGTGCAAACCGGCGATTTATGAGAAATGACGACAAAATTGCTGTTTTAAACTTGAAAAAACTAGAAAAACGCTGTTTTCAACTATTCAAACTGATAAATTCATGTTTCTTTCGTTCGAAACGGTGGATTTTTGTGAAATCACGATAAAACTGCTGTTTTAAACTAGCAAAACCAAGAAAACGCTGTTTTCAACTGTCTAAACTGACGTATTTAAATGCAGTTTTAAACTTGCAAAAACATAGAAAACGCTGTTTTGAATTATCCAAACTGACAAATTCATGTTTCTTTCGTGCGAAACGGCGATTTATGAGAAATGACGATAAGATTGCTGTTTTAAACTTGCAAAAACATAGAAAAACGCTGTTTTTAACTATTCAAACTGATAAATTCATGTGTCTCTCGTTCTAAACGGTGGATTTTTGTGAAATCGCGATAAAACTGCTGTTTTAAACTAGCAAAACCAAGAAAACGCTGTTTTCAACAATCTAAACTGACGTATTTAAATGCTGTTTTAAACTTGCAAAAACATAGAAAACGCTGTTTTAAACTATTAAAACTGACAAATTCATGTTTCTTTCGTGAGAAACGGCGATTTATGAGAAATGACGATAAGATTACTGTTTTAAACTTGCAAAAACATAGAAAAACGCTGTTTTCAACTATTCAAACTGATAAATTGATGTTTCTTTCGTGCGAAATGGCGATTTTTGAGAAATGACGATAAAATTGCAGTTTTAAACTTGCAAAAACATAGAAAAACGCTGTTTTCAACTATTCAAACTGACAAGTTCATGTTTCTTCCGTGTGAAACGACGATTTATGAAAAATGACGATAAAATTGCTGTTTTAAACTTGCAAAAACATAGAAAAACGCTATTTTCAACTATTTAAACTGATAAATTCATGTTTCTTTCGTGCGAAACGGCGATTTATGAGAAATGACGATAAAATTGCTGTTTTAAACTTGCAAAAACATAGAAAAACGCTTTTTACAACTATTCAAACTGATAAATTCATGTTTCTTTCGTTCGAAACGGTGGATTTTTGTGAAATTACGATAAAACTGCTGTTTTAAACTAGCAAAACCAAGAAAACGCTGTTTTCAACAATCTAAACTGACGTATTTAAAATGCTGTTTTAAACTTGCAAAAACATAGAAAACGCTGTTTTGAACTATCCAAACTGATAAATTCATGTTTCTTTTGTGCGAAACGGCGATTTATGAGAAATGACGATAAAATTGCTGTTTTAAACTTGCAACAACATAGAAAAACGCTGTTTTCAACTAATCAAACTGACAAATTCCTGTTTCTTCTGTGCGAAACGGCGATTTATGAGAAATGACGATAAAATTTAACTTGCAAAAACATAGAAAAACGCTGTTTTCAACTATTCAAACTGATAAATTCATGTTTCTTCCGTGCGAAACGGCGATTTCTGAGAAATGACGATAAAATTGCTGTTTTAAACTTGCAAAAACATAGAAAACGCTGTTTTGAACTATCCAAACTGACAAATTCGTGTTTCTTTCGTGCGAAACGGCGATTTATGAGAAATGACGATAAAATTGCTGTTTTAAACTTGAAAAAACATAGAAAATCGCTGTATTCAACAATTCAAACTGATAAATTCATGTATCTTTCTTTCGAAACGGTGGATTTTTGTGAAATCACGATAAAACTGTTGTTTTAAACTAGCAAAACCAAGAAAACGCTGTTTTCAACAATCTAAACTGACGTATTTAAATGCTGTTTTAAACTTGCAAAAACATAGAAAACGCTGTTTTGAACTATCCAAACTGACAAATTCATGTTTCTTTCGTGCGAAACGGCGATTTATGAGAAATGACGATAAGATTGTTGTTTTAAACTTGCAAAAACATAGAAAAACGCTGTTTTCACCTATTCAAACTGATAAATTCATGTTTCTTTCGTGCGAAACGGCGATTTATGAGAAATGACGATAAAATTGCTGTTTTAAACTTGCAAAAACATAGAAAAACGCTGTTTTCAACTATTCAAACTGATAAATTCATGTTTCTTCCGTGCGAAACGGCGATTTATGAGAAATGACGATAAAATTGCTGTTTTAAACTTGCAAAAACATAGAAAAACGCTGTTCTCAACTGTTCAAACTGATAAATTCATGTTTCTTTCGTGCGAAACATCGACTTATGAGAAATGACGATAAAATTGCTGTTTTAAAATTGCAAAAACATAGAGAAACGCTGTTTTCAACTCTTCAAACTGATAAATTCATGTTTCTTCCGTGCGAAATTGCCATTTTAAATTTTCAAAAACATAGAAAAACGCTGTTTTCAACTATTCAAACTGATAAATTCATGTTTCTTTCGTGCAAAACGGAGATTTATGAGAAATGACGATAAAATTGCTGTTTTAAACTTGCAAAAACATAGAAAAACGCAGTTTTCAACTATACAAACTGACAAATTCATGTTTCTTCCGTGCGAAACAGCGATTTATGAGAAATGACGATAAAATTGCTATTTTAAACTTGCAAAAACATAGAAAAACGCTGTTTTCAACTATTCAAATTGATAAATTCATGTTTCTTTCGTGCGAAACGGCGATTTATGAGAAATGACGATAAGATTGTTGTTTTAAACTTGAAAAAACATAGAAAAACGCTGTATTCAACAATTCAAACTGATAAATTCATGTATCTTTCTTTCGAAACGGTGGATTTTTGTGAAATCACGATAAAACTGCTGTTTTAAACTAGCAAAACCAAGAAAACGCTGTTTTCAACAATCTAAACTGACGTATTTAAAATGCTGTTTTAAACTTGCAAAAACATAGAAAACGCTGTTTTGAACTATCCAAACTGACAAATTCATGTTTCTTTTGTGCGAAACGGCGATTTATGAGAAATGACGATAAAATTGCTGTTTTAAACTTGCAACAACATAGAAAAACGCTGTTTTCAACTATTCAAACTGACAATTTCATGTTTCTTCCGTGCGAAACGGCGATTTATGAGAAATGACGTTAAAATTTAACTTGCAAAAACATAGTAAAACGCTGTTTTTAACTATTCAAACTGACAAATTCATGTTTCTTCCGTGTGAAACGGCGATTTATGAAAAATGACGATAAAATTGCTGTTTTAAACTTGCAAAAACATAGAAAAACGCTATTTTCAACTATTCAAACTGATAAATTCATGATTCTTTCGTGCGAAACGGCGATTTATGAAAAATAACGATAAAATTGCTGTTTTAAACTTGCAAAAACATAGAATAACGCTGTTTTCAACTATTCAAACTGATAAATTCATGTTTCTTTCGTTCGAAACGGTTGATTTTTGTGAAATCACGAAAAAACTGCTGTTTTAAACTAGCAAAACCAAGAAAACGCTGTTTTCAACAATCTAAACTGACGTATTTAAAATGCTGTTTTAAACTTGCAAAAACATAGAAAACGCTGTTTTGAACTATCCAAACTGACAAATTCGTGTTTCTTTCGTGCGAAACGGCGATTTATGAGAAATAACGATAAAATAGCTGTTTTAAACCTGCAAAAACATAGAAAAACGCTGTTTTAAACTTGCAAAAACATAGAAAAACGCTGTTTTCAACTATTCTCACTGACAAATTCATATTTCTTTTGTGCGAAACGTCGATTTATGAGAAATGACGATAAAATTTAACTTGCAAAAACATAGAAAAACGCTGTTTTCAACTATTCAAACTGATAAATTCATGTTTCTTCCGTGCGAAACGGCGATTTCTGAGAAATGACGATAAAATTGCTGTTTTAAACTTGCAAAAACATAGAAAACGCTGTTTTGAACTATCCAAACTGACAAATTCGTGTTTCTTTCATGCGAAACGGCGATTTATGAGAAATGATGATAAAATTGCTGTTTTAAACTTGAAAAAACATAGAAAAACGCTGTTTTCAACAATTCAAACTGATAAATTCATGTATCTTTCTTTCGAAACGGTGGATTTTTGTGAAATCACGATAAAACTGCTGTTTTAAACTAGCAAAACCAAGAAAACGCTGTTTTCAACAATCTAAACTGACGTATTTAAATGCTGTTTTAAACTTGCAAAAACATAGAAAACGCTGTTTTGAACTATCCAAACTGACAAATTCATGTTTCTTTCGTGCGAAACGGCGATTTATGAGAAATGACGATAAGATTGTTGTTTTAAACTTGCAAAAGCATAGAAAAACGCTGTTTTCACCTATTCAAACTGATAAATACATGTTTCTTTCGTGCGAAACGGCGATTTATGAGAAATGACGATAAAATTGCTGTTTTAAACTTGCAAAAACATAGAAAAACTCTGTTTTCAACTATTCAAACTGATAAATTCATGTTTCTTCCGTGCGAAAGTGCGATTTATGAGAAATGACGATAAAATTGCTGTTTTAAACTTGCAAAAACATAGAAAAACGCTGTTCTCAACTGTTCAAACTGATAAATTCATGTTTCTTTCGTGCAAAACGGAGATTTATGAGAAATGACGATAAAATTGCTGTTTTAAACTTGCAAAAACATAGAAAAACGCTGTTTTCAACTATACAAACTGACAAATTCATGTTTCTTTCGTGCGAAACGGCGATTTATGAGAAATGACGATAAAATTGCTGTTTTAAACTTGCAAAAACATAGAAAAACGCTGTTTTCAACTATTCAAACTGATAAATTCATGTTTCTTCCGTGCGAAACGGCGATTTATGAGAAATGACGATAAAATTGCTGTTTTAAACTTGCAAAAACATAGAAAAACGCTGTTCTCAACTGTTCAATCTGATAAATTCATGTTTCTTCCGTGCGAAACGGCGATTTATGAGAAATGACGATAAAATTGCTGTTTTAAACTTGCAAAAACATAGAAAAACGCTGTTCTCAACTGTTCAAACTGATAAATTCATGTTTCTTTCGTGCAAAACGGCGATTTATGAGAAATGACGATAAGATTGTTGTTTTAAACTTGAAAAAACATAGAAAAACGCTGTATTCAACAATTCAAACTGATAAATTCATGTATCTTTCTTTCGAAACTGTGGATTTTTGTGAAATCACGATAAAACTGCTGTTTTAAACTAGCAAAACCAAGAAAACGCTGTTTTCAACAATCTAAACTGACGTATTTAAAATGCTGTTTTAAACTTGCAAAAACATAGAAAACGCTGTTTTGAACTATACAAACTGACAAATTCATGTTTCTTTTGTGCGAAACGGCGATTTATGAGAAATGACGTTAAAATTTAACTTGCAAAAACATAGTAAAACGCTGTTTTTAACTATTCAAACTGACAAATTCATGTTTCTTCCGTGTGAAACGGCGATTTATGAAAAATGACGATAAAATTGCTGTTTTAAACTTGCAAAAACATAGAAAAACGCTATTTTCAACTATTCAAACTGATAAATTCATGATTCTTTCGTGCGAAACGGCGATTTATGAGAAATAATGATAAAACTGCTGTTTTAAACTTGCAAAAACATAGAATAACGCTGTTTTCAACTATTCAAACTGATAAATTCATGTTTCTTTCGTTCGAAACGGTGGATTTTTGTGAAATCACGATAAAACTGCTGTTTTAAACTAGCAAAACCAAGAAAACGCTGTTTTCAACAATCTAAACTGACGTATTTAAATGCTGTTTTAAACTTGCAAAAACATAGAAAACGCTGTTTTGAACTATCCAAACTGACAAATTCATGTTTCTTTCGTGCGAAACGGCGATTTATGAGAAATGACGATAAGATTGTTGTTTTAAACTTGCAAAAGCATAGAAAAACGCTGTTTTCACCTATTCAAACTGATAAATACATGTTTCTTTCGTGCGAAACGGCGATTTATGAGAAATGACGATAAAATTGCTGTTTTAAACTTGCAAAAACATAGAAAAACTCTGTTTTCAACTATTCAAACTGATAAATTCATGTTTCTTTCGTGCGAAAGGGCGATTTATGAGAAATGACGATAAAATTGCTGTTTTAAACTTGCAAAAACATAGAAAAACGCTGTTCTCAACTGTTCAAACTGATAAATTCATGTTTCTTTCGTGCAAAACGGAGATTTATGAGAAATGACGATAAAATTGCTGTTTTAAACTTGCAAAAACATAGAAAAACGCTGTTTTCAACTATACAAACTGACAAATTCATGTTTCTTTCGTGCGAAACGGCGATTTATGAGAAATGACGATAAAATTGCTGTTTTAAACTTGCAGAAACATAGAAAAACGCTGTTTTCAACTATTCAAACTGATAAATTCATGTTTCTTCCGTGCGAAACGGCGATTTATGAGAAATGACGATAAAATTGCTGTTTTAAACTTGCAAAAACATAGAAAAACGCTGTTCTCAACTGTTCAAACTGATAAATTCATGTTTCTTCCGTGCGAAACGGCGATTTATGAGAAATGACGATAAGATTGTTGTTTTAAACTTGAAAAAACATAGAAAAACGCTGTATTCAACAATTCAAACTGATAAATTCATGTATCTTTCTTTCGAAACTGTGGATTTTTGTGAAATCACGATAAAACTGCTGTTTTAAACTAGCAAAACCAAGAAAACGCTGTTTTCAACAATCTAAACTGATGTATTTAAAATGCTGTTTTAAACTTGCAAAAACATAGAAAACGCTGTTTTGAACTATCCAAACTGACAAATTCATGTTTCTTTTGTGCGAAACGGCGATTTATGAGAAATGACGTTAAAATTTAACTTGCAAAAACATAGTAAAACGCTGTTTTTAACTATTCAAACTGACAAATTCATGTTTCTTCCGTGTGAAACGGCGATTTATGAAAAATGACGATAAAATTGCTGTTTTAAACTTGCAAAAACATAGAAAAACGCTATTTTCAACTATTCAAACTGATAAATTCATGATTCTTTCGTGCGAAACGGCGATTTATGAGAAATAATGATAAAATTGCTGTTTTAAACTTGCAAAAACATAGAATAACGCTGTTTTCAACTATTCAAACTGATAAATTCATGTTTCTTTCGTTCGAAACGGTGGATTTTTGTGAAATCACGAAAAAACTGCTGTTTTAAACTAGCAAAACCAAGAAAACGCTGTTTTCAACAATCTAAACTGACGTATTTAAAATGCTGTTTTAAACTTGCAAAAACATAGAAAACGCTGTTTTGAACTAACCAAACTGACAAATTCGTGTTTCTTTCGTGCGAAACGGCGATTTATGAGAAATAACGATAAAATAGCTGTTTTATACTTGCAAAAACATAGAAAAACGCTGTTTTAAACTTGCAAAAACATAGAAAAACGCTGTTTTCAACTATTCTCACTGACAAATTCATGTTTCTTCTGTGCGAAACGTCGATTTATGTGAAATGACGATAAAATTTAACTTGCAAAAACATAGAAAAACGCTGTTTTCAACTATTCAAACTGATAAATTCATGTTTCTTCCGTGCGGAACGGCGATTTCTGAGAAATGACGATAAAATTGCTGTTTTAAACTTGCAAAAACATAGAAAACGCTGTTTTGAACTATCCAAACTGACAAATTCGTGTTTCTTTCGTGCGAAACGGCGATTTATGAGAAATGACGATAAAATTGCTGTTTTAAACTTGAAAAAACATAGAAAAACGCTGTTTACAACAATTCAAACTGATAAATTCATGTATCTTTCTTTCGAAACGGTGGATTTTTGTGAAATCACGATAAAACTGCTGTTTTAAACTAGCAAAACCAAGAAAACGCTGTTTTCAACAATCTAAACTGACGTATTTAAATGCTGTTTTAAACTTGCAAAAACATAGAAAACGCTGTTTTGAACTATCCAAACTGACAAATTCATGTTTCTTTCGTGCGAAACGGCGATTTATGAGAAATGACGATAAGATTGTTGTTAAAAACTTGCAAAAACATAGAAAAACGCTGTTTTCACCTATTCAAACTGATAAATTCATGTTTCTTTCGTGCGAAACGGCGATTTATGAGAAATGACGATAAAATTGCTGTTTTAAACTTGCAAAAACATAGAAAAACGCTGTTTTCAACTATTCAAACTGATAAATTCATGTTTCTTCCGTGCGAAACGGCGATTTATGAGAAATGACGTTAAAATTGCTGTTTTAAACTTGCAAAAACATAGAAAAACGCTGTTCTCAACTGTTCAAACTGATAAATTCATGTTTCTTTCGTGCAAAACATCGACTTATTAAAAATGACGATAAAATTGCTGTTTTAAACTTGCAAAAACATTGAGAAACGCTGTTTTCAACTCTTCAAACTGATAAATTCATGTTTCTTCCGTGCGAAATTGCCATTTTAAACTTTCAAAAACATAGAAAAACGCTGTTTTCAACTACTCAAACTGATAAATTCATGTTTCTTTCGTGCAAAACGGAGATTTATGAGAAATGACGATAAAATTGCTGTTTTAAACTTGCAAAAACATAGAAAAACTCTGTTTTCAACTATACAAACTGACAAATTCATGTTTCTTTCGTGCGAAACGGCGATTTATGAGAAATGACGATAAAATTGCTGTTTTAAACTTGCAAAAACATAGAAAAACGCTGTTTTCAACTATTCAAACTGATAAATTCATGTTTCTTTCGTTCGAAACGGTGGATTTTTGTGAAATCACGAAAAAACTGCTGTTTTAAACTAGCAAAACCAAGAAAACGCTGTTTTCAACAATCTAAACTGACGTATTTAAAATGCTGTTTTAAACTTGCAAAAACATAGAAAACGCTGTTTTGAACTATCCAAACTGACAAATTCGTGTTTCTTTCGTGCGAAACGGCGATTTATGAGAAATAACGATAAAATAGCTGTTTTAAACTTGCAAAAACATAGAAAAACGCTGTTTTAAACTTGCAAAAACATAGAAAAACGCTGTTTTCAACTATTCTCACTGACAAATTCATATTTCTTTTGTGCGAAACGTCGATTTATGAGAAATGACGATAAAATTTAACTTGCAAAAACATAGAAAAACGCTGTTTTCAACTATTCAAACTGATAAATTCATGTTTCTTCCGTGCGAAACGGCGATTTCTGAGAAATGACGATAAAATTGCTGTTTTAAACTTGCAAAAACATAGAAAACGCTGTTTTGAACTATCCAAACTGACAAATTCGTGTTTCTTTCGTGCGAAACGGCGATTTATGAGAAATGATGATAAAATTGCTGTTTTAAACTTGAAAAAACATAGAAAAACGCTGTTTTCAACAATTCAAACTGATAAATTCATGTATCTTTCTTTCGAAACGGTGGATTTTTGTGAAATCACGATAAAACTGCTGTTTTAAACTAGCAAAACCAAGAAAACGCTGTTTTCAACAATCTAAACTGACGTATTTAAATGCTGTTTTAAACTTGCAAAAACATAGAAAACGCTGTTTTGAACTATCCAAACTGACAAATTCATGTTTCTTTCGTGCGAAACGGCGATTTATGAGAAATGACGATAAGATTGTTGTTTTAAACTTGCAAAAGCATAGAAAAACGCTGTTTTCACCTATTCAAACTGATAAATACATGTTTCTTTCGTGCGAAACGGCGATTTATGAGAAATGACGATAAAATTGCTGTTTTAAACTTGCAAAAACATAGAAAAACTCTGTTTTCAACTATTCAAACTGATAAATTCATGTTTCTTCCGTGCGAAAGGGCGATTTATGAGAAATGACGATAAAATTGCTGTTTTAAACTTGCAAAAACATAGAAAAACGCTGTTCTCAACTGTTCAAACTGATAAATTCATGTTTCTTTCGTGCAAAACGGAGATTTATGAGAAATGACGATAAAATTGCTGTTTTAAACTTGCAAAAACATAGAAAAACGCTGTTTTCAACTATACAAACTGACAAATTCATGTTTCTTTCGTGCGAAACGGCGATTTATGAGAAATGACGATAAAATTGCTGTTTTAAACTTGCAAAAACATAGAAAAACGCTGTTTTCAACTATTCAAACTGATAAATTCATGTTTCTTCCGTGCGAAACGGCGATTTATGAGAAATGACGATAAAATTGCTGTTTTAAACTTGCAAAAACATAGAAAAACGCTGTTCTCAACTGTTCAAACTGATAAATTCATGTTTCTTCCGTGCGAAACGGCGATTTATGAGAAATGACGATAAAATTGCTGTTTTAAACTTGCAAAAACATAGAAAAACGCTGTTTTCAACTATACAAACTGACAAATTCATGTTTCTTTCGTGCGAAACGGCGATTTATGAGAAATGACGATAAAATTGCTGTTTTAAACTTGCAAAAACATAGAAAAACGCTGTTTTTAACTATTCAAACTGACAAATTCATGTTTCTTCCGTGTGAAACGGCGATTTATGAAAAATGACGATAAAATTGCTGTTTTAAACTTGCAAAAACATAGAAAAACGCTATTTTCAACTATTCAAACTGATAAATTCATGATTCATTCGTGCAAAACGGCGATTTATGAGAAATGACGATAAGATTGTTGTTTTAAACTTGAAAAAACATAGAAAAACGCTGTATTCAACAATTCAAACTGATAAATTCATGTATCTTTCTTTCGAAACTGTGGATTTTTGTGAAATCACGAAAAAACTGCTGTTTTAAACTAGCAAAACCAAGAAAACGCTGTTTTCAACAATCTAAACTGACGTATTTAAAATGCTGTTTTAAACTTGCAAAAACATAGAAAACGCTGTTTTGAACTAACCAAACTGACAAATTCGTGTTTCTTTCGTGCGAAACGGCGATTTATGAGAAATAACGATAAAATAGCTGTTTTATACTTGCAAAAACATAGAAAAACGCTGTTTTAAACTTGCAAAAACATAGAAAAACGCTGTTTTCAACTATTCTCACTGACAAATTCATGTTTCTTCTGTGCGAAACGTCGATTTATGTGAAATGACGATAAAATTTAACTTGCAAAAACATAGAAAAACGCTGTTTTCAACTATTCAAACTGATAAATTCATGTTTCTTCCGTGCGGAACGGCGATTTCTGAGAAATGACGATAAAATTGCTGTTTTAAACTTGCAAAAACATAGAAAACGCTGTTTTGAACTATCCAAACTGACAAATTCGTGTTTCTTTCGTGCGAAACGGCGATTTATGAGAAATGACGATAAAATTGCTGTTTTAAACTTGAAAAAACATAGAAAAACGCTGTTTACAACAATTCAAACTGATAAATTCATGTATCTTTCTTTCGAAACGGTGGATTTTTGTGAAATCACGATAAAACTGCTGTTTTAAACTAGCAAAACCAAGAAAACGCTGTTTTCAACAATCTAAACTGACGTATTTAAATGCTGTTTTAAACTTGCAAAAACATAGAAAACGCTGTTTTGAACTATCCAAACTGACAAATTCATGTTTCTTTCGTGCGAAACGGCGATTTATGAGAAATGACGATAAGATTGTTGTTTTAAACTTGCAAAAACATAGAAAAACGCTGTTTTCACCTATTCAAACTGATAAATTCATGTTTCTTTCGTGCGAAACGGCGATTTATGAGAAATGACGATAAAATTGCTGTTTTAAACTTGCAAAAACATAGAAAAACGCTGTTTTCAACTATTCAAACTGATAAATTCATGTTTCTTCCGTGCGAAACGGCGATTTATGAGAAATGACGTTAAAATTGCTGTTTTAAACTTGCAAAAACATAGAAAAACGCTGTTCTCAACTGTTCAAACTGATAAATTCATGTTTCTTTCGTGCAAAACATCGACTTATTAAAAATGACGATAAAATTGCTGTTTTAAACTTGCAAAAGCATTGAGAAACGCTGTTTTCAACTCTTCAAACTGATAAATTCATGTTTCTTCCGTGCGAAATTGCCATTTTAAACTTTCAAAAACATAGAAAAACGCTGTTTTCAACTATTCAAATTGATAAATTCATGTTTCTTTCGTGCGAAACGGCGATTTATGAGAAATGACGATAAAATTGCTGTTTTAAACTTGCAAAAACATAGAAAAACGCTGTTTTTAACAATTCAAACTGATAAATTCATGTTTCTCTCGTTCGAAACGGTGGATTTTTGTGAAATCACGATAAAACTGCTGTTTTAAACTAGCAAAACCAAGAAACCGCTGTTTCCAACAATCTAAACTGACGGGTTTAAAATGCTGTTTTAAACTTGCAAAAACATAGAAAACGCTCTTTTGAACTATGATGATAAATTCATGTTTCTTTTGTGCAAAACCGCGAATTTTTGTGAAATAACGATAAAACTGCTGTATTAAACTTGCAAAAAAAAAGTTTGAGGTTTGGGGTTGGGGTTCGAAGTATGAGGTTTGGGGTTCGAGGTTTGAGGTTTGGGGTTCAGGATTGGGGTTTGAGGTTTGGGGTTTGAGATTTGGGGTTAGGGTTCGAGGTTTGAGGTTTGGGGTTGAGGTTTGGGGTTTGATGTTTGGGGTTTGGGGTTCGAGTTTTGGGGTTTGGGGTTGAGGTTTGGGGTTTGAGGTTTGGGGTTCGCGGTTTGAGGTTTGGGGTTGGGGTTCGGTGTTTGTGGTTTGGGGTTTGGGGTTCGAGGTTTTAGGTTTGGGGTTCGAGGTTTGAGGTTTGGGGTTGAGGGTTGGGGTTTGAGGTTGGAGGTTTGAGGTTTGAGGTTTGGGGGTTGAGGTTCGATGTTTGAGGTTTGGAGTTTGGGGTACGAGGTTTGAAGTTTGGGGTTGAGGTTTGGGGTTTGAGTTTGGGGATTGGGGTTCGGGGTTTCAGGATTGGGTTTTGTGGTGTTTGGATTGGGTGAAATGTTTCTTTCGTGCGAAACGGCGAATTATGAGATTCAAATTGCTGTTTTAAACTTGTAAAAACATAAAAATCGCTGTTTTCAACTAATCAAACTGATAAATTCATGTTTGTTTTGTTGGAAACTGCGAATTTTTGTAAAATCACGATAAAACTGCTGTTTTAAACTAGCAAAAAACGCTGTTTTCAACAATCTAAACTGACGTATTTAAAATGCTGTTTTAAACTTGCAAAAACATAGAAAACGCTGTTTTGAACTATCCAAACTGACAAATTCTTGTTTCTTTCGTGCGAAACGGCGATTTATGAGAAATGACGATAAGATTGCTGTTTTAAACTTGCAAAAACATGGAAAAACGTTGTTTTCAACTATTCAAACTGATAAATTCATGTTTCTTTCGTGCGAAACGGCGAATTATGAGAAATGACGATAAAATTGCTGTTTTAAACTTGCAAAAACATAGAAAAACGCTGTTTTCAACTATTCAAACTAACAAATTCATGTTTCTTCCGTGTGAAACGGCGATTTATGAGAAATGACGATAAAATTGCTGTTTTAAACTTGCAAAAACATAGAAAAACGCTGTTTTCAACTATTCAAACTGATAAATTCATGTTTCTTTCGTGCGAAACGGCTATTTACGAGAAATGACGATAAAATTGCTGTTTTAAACTTGAAAAAACATAGAAAAACGCTGTTTTCAACTATTCAAACTGACGTATTTAAATGCTGTTTTAAACTTGCAAAAACATAGAAAACGCTGTTTTGAACTATCCAAACTGACAAATTCATGTTTCTTTCGTGCGAAATAGTGATGTGTCGTTCGTTCAATTTTAGTGAGTCAGTTCATTATGCTCCGCTCCTTAAAGTGAGTCGTTCAATGTGAATCGTTCACTTGAACGACTCTTTACAAACGCGCAAGCTGCTCAGTTGCTGTGCGCTCTGCGCTGTAACTGCTAAGCTCGGCGAACGACTCATAGCGTAGCATACTGTGTTTTGTTATACATTGTTATATTTATTAATTAAGATGCAGCAACAAAATAAGTGCAAAAAAAGGAGCAATATATGGCTGTATTTTACTCAGTGTGAAAATAATTTAGCTAAATGCCATTTTTGTTCTCTGAAATTGTCATATAAAGGAGGATCTACATTTAATTTGACTAGACATCTTAGAAGTAAACATCCGCATAGTCTTCAGGAAGAAGAAACAAATACTCCGGCTGGGAATTCATCTGATCCTGATATACCAGTAAGTCTGGGCCTGGGGAAAAGTATATTTTCTACTTCGAAATCTGAGATGTCAATGTCACAAAATACTTTAAGAAGTTATTTCCACAAACCCATGAATATTAGCAAACAAGCTGACATAAACAAATTACTTGTACAAACCATAGCTAAAAATTATTTACCGTTTCAACTTGTAGAAAGTGAACATTTTAAAAAATTTATAAAAGCATTAAACCCTAATTATCAAATTCCATCAAGAAAAACAATATCTAAAGTATTAATTCCACAATATTATAATATGACGAAAGATATGGTCTCCAATTCAATCAAGAATGCTAGTGCAATTTGCTTAACAACCGACGGTTGGACGTCAGCAGCAAATGAAAGTTATATTGCAGTTACAGCGCATTATATTAATAATGAAAATAAGTTGCAAGCTGCCCTTCTAGATTGCTATAAATATTCAGATAGTCACACTGCTATAAATTTATGCGAAGAATTAAAGAGAATTGTAAATGCTTGGCAAATAAATGACAAAATTGTTGCTGTTGTAAGCGATAACGCTTATAATATTGTGGCTGCAATTAGGAAAACTGGCTGGAAACATGTGCCATGTTTTGCACATACTGTAAATTTAATTATTCAAAATAGCATCAGTGAAATAAAGTCTATTCATAAAAAAACAAAACTAATCGTTGAATTTTTTAAAAGAAGTCCTCAAGCAACTGAAAAACTAAAATCTATGCAGAAACAAATGGGAAATCCAGAGCTAAATGTTAAACAGGATGTTCCAACAAGGTGGAATTCCACATACGACATGTTTCAGAGAATTCTTGAAATAAAAGAATCTCTTATGTCAACTATTGCAATTCATTATCCGCAAGTTATTACTAATTTAAGAAACGAGGATATTTGCATTTTAGAACATTGTTGTAAGATTTTAAAAATATTCAAAGATGTAACGGAAGAAATCAGTAGTGAAAAACAAATTACTATATCTAAAATAATTTTATTTGGCAACGCATTGAAAAACTGTTGTGCAAAATATTCAGAAGAAACTGAAAATATACCTGCAGAAGCAAAAAAACTTGTTGAAACGTTATTGACATCAATAAATAAAAGACTAAGTAATAATGAAGGTAATAGTTTATTTGCTCAAGCTACAATTTTGGATCCCCGGTTTAAAAATTTTGGTTTTTCTAATAAAAGTTACTTCGAAATTACAGAAACAAAATTTAATAGATAAATTAAATTTAGCTAGTTCAAATTCAGAAATTGAAGTTGAGGAACACGATCCCGAAATAAATATTTCCGAACAAGGAGACAAATCTGTTTCTCAGTTCTCTAAAATATGGGCTGATTTTGATACAATTGTTTCCCAGCTAACAAAATCTTCGACTCATTTAGGAGACAAAGTCGAAAAGGAAGTAGAAAAATATCTAGATGAACCACTTCTCTCGAGGTTAAGTGATCCTCTCATTTGGTGGGAAGATCGAAAACATTTGTATCCCCGACTTTATAAACTTGCCAGAGAAAAGTTATGTATTGTTGGTACATCAGTGCCATGTGAAAGAATATTTTCCAAAGCTGGCCAAACAATAACTGATAGAAGAAATAGACTAACGGGCGAGCGAGTTTCTCAAATTTTATTTTTAAATATAAATTTGCAATGAAATGTTTACTTTATTGTTTATTCTTTTGTATTCATATTTAAATATATGTATTATATTAAATTATAAAATTCTGTTACAGTTATGTATTTTCTTTAAAAAAAATAATATATCTACTTATCGTCATTTAAAAAAAGCATTATTCTCTAATGAAAATAAATTTATAAATCTCTATTATAGCACAGTCGAAAAGCTTTTTTCTTATTAAAATTAAATTTGACAATGTAATGTATTTAATTTTAACATATATTACATAAATAGCTCATCTGATTGTTGGGTTAGTTCAGCTCTATTTCGTACTGCGTTCAGCTGAGCAGCGGAGCTACTGCGAGAGCTGAGCGGTATGTTAGAGTGCAGCACCGAGCCCCAGCACGTGAACGAGAGCTGATCTGCTGAGCCGTGTGCCGCACTGTGAGTCGTGAGCCGTAAAGAGCATTCCATTCAGCTGAGCTACTCTGCCATTTAGAGAGCGGTGCGCTGCTGAGCCATGTGCCGTACTGTGCGAACTAAAGAGCCGTTCGTTAATGGCTCACTGAAGTGAGTCGTTCAAAATGAACGACTCGTTCATGAACGACACATCACTAGTGCGAAACGGCGATTTATGAGAAATGACGATAAGATTGCTGTTTTAAACTTGCAAAAACATGGAAAAACGCTGTTTTCAACTATTCAAACTGATAAATTCATGTTTCTTTCGTGCAAAACGGCGATTTATGAGAAATGACGATAAAATTGCTGTTTCAAACTTGCAAAAACATAGAAAAACGCTGTTTTCAACTACTCAAACTGATAAATTCATGTTTCTTCCGTGCGAAACGGCGATTTATGAGAAATGACGATAAAATTGCTGTTTTAAAAAAAGTTTGAGGTTTGGGGTTGGGGTTCGAAGTATGAGGTTTGGGGTTCGAGGTTTGAGGTTTGGGGTTGAGGATTGGGGTTTGAGGTTTGCGGTTTGAGATTTGGGGTTAGGGTTCGAGGTTTAAGGTTTGGGGTTCGAGGTTTGAGGTTTGGGGTTAAGGTTTGGGGTTTGATGTTTGGGGTTTGGGGTTCGAGTTTTGGGGTTTGGGGTTGAGGTTTGGGGTTTGAGGTTTGGGGTTCGCAGTTTGAGGTTTGGGGTTGGGGTTCGGTGTTTGAGGTTTGCGGTTTGGGGTTCGAGGTTTGAGGTTTGGGGTTCGAGGTTTGAGGTTTGGGGTTGAGGGTTGGGGTTTGAGGTTGGAGGTTTGAGGTTTGAGGTTTGGGGGTTGAGGTTCGATGTTTGAGGTTTGGAGTTTGGGGTACGAGGTTTGAAGTTTGGGGTTGAGGTTTGGGGTTTGAGTTTGGGGATTGGGGTTCGGGGTTTTAGGATTGGGTTTTGTGGTGTTTGGATTAGGTGAAATGTTTCTTTCGTGCGAAACGGCGAATTATGAGATTCAAATTGCTGTTTTAAACTTGTAAAAACATAAAAATCGCTGTTTTCAGCTAATCAAACTGATAAATTCATGTTTGTTTTGTTGGAAACTGCGGATTTTTGTAAAATCACGATAAAACTGCTGTTTTAAACTAGCAAAAAACGCTGTTTTCAACAATCTAAACTGACGTATTTAAAATGCTGTTTTAAACTTGCAAAAACATAGAAAACGCTGTTTTGAACTATCCAAACTGACAAATTCTTGTTTCTTTCGTGCGAAACGGCGATTTATGAGAAATAACGATAAGATTGCTGTTTTAAACTTGCAAAAACATGGAAAAACGTTGTTTTCAACTATTCAAACTGATAAATTCATGTTTCTTTCGTGCGAAACGGCGAATTATGAGAAATGACGATAAAATTGCTGTTTTAAACTTGCAAAAACATAGAAAAACGCTGTTTTCAACTATTCAAACTAACAAATTCATGTTTCTTCCGTGTGAAACGGCGATTTATGAGAAATGACGATAAAATTGCTGTTCTAAACTTGCAAAAACATAGAAAAACGCTGTTTTCAACTATTCAAACTGATAAATTCATGTTTCTTTCGTGCGAAACGGCTATTTATGAGAAATGACGATAACATTACTGTTTTAAACTTGCAAAAACATAGAAAAACGCTGTTGTTAACTATTCAAACTGATAAATTCATGTTTCCTTTGTTCGAAACGGTGGATTTTTGTGAAATCACGATAAAACTGCTGTTTTAAACTAGCAAAACCAAGAAAACGCGGTTTTCAACAATCTAAACTGACGTATTTAAATGCTGTTTTAAACTTGCAAAAACATAGAAAACGCTGTTTTGAACTATCCAAACTGACAAATTCATGTTTCTTTCGTGCGAAACGGCGATTTATGAAAAATGACGATAAGATTGCTGTTTTAAACTTGCAAAAACATGGAAAAACGCTGTTTTCAACTATTCAAACTGATAAATTCATGTTTCTTTCGTGCGAAACGGCTATTTATGAGAAATGACGATAAAATTGCTGTTTTAAACTTGCAAAAACATAGAAAAACGCTGTTTTCAACTATTCAAACTGATAAATTCATGTTTCTTTCGTGCGAAACGGCGATTTATGAAAAATGACGATAAAATTACTGTTATAGTGTGCGGTGGAACAGAAGTAGGTGCGTTCCTGTCATCTGGTCCAATTTTTGATTTTTGACTGGGTTTTTCGCCTTCTTCTACTGAGATTTACTGATATTTGGTTTCAGCACCTCACATATAATAAAGCTAAGTATTATCTTTCATTTATATTCAAGTTTAGGTTAATTTTTATAATTTTGCATAATTTTTTGACGTTTTTTCATTTTATTTACATTGGTTACGGGATAGTTACGGGTATGTAATGTATATTTGAGTGTATATGTTATAATTTATTACCTTTCTTTCTTTATCAAGGATAAGCCTGGTAAGCTACCTTGACTCCTACTCTTGTACCGAGAGAACCCGTTTCTTTTTCAATCTTTAATTTTGTGAAAATGAAGAATAAATGGGCGAAGTTTGATGAATGTAAGTTTGCTACGTGGAATGTCAGAGGTATAAATGGAAAGAAAAATGTCTGCAATGCGTACGTATAATGTGGATGTTTTATGTGTAAGTGAAACGATGCAGAAAGGTTGTGGCGAGGAAGAGGTGGATGGAATGTTTTGTTTATGGTCGGGTGTGTGTGCGAATGCTAGAGCGAAACATGGTGTGGGTATGGTTGTAAGTGAACGAATGAAAGCATGTATTAGAAATTATGGTTGTATTTCGGAGAGAATTTTATGGTGCAGATTAAAGGTAGGCTTTCATAGAATCTTCGTTGTGTCCGTTTACGGCCCAACTGAATCTGAAAGTGATCTTGCAAAGGATCAATTTTGGAATTTGTTAGATAGCGTGATTGATGCGTGTGATCCTGGCGAGAAAGTGATTGTTTGTGGTGATTTGAATGGTTGGGTGGGTGTAAAGAGTAGTGTGTCTGGTAGCGTGTTAGGTAAATTTGGGGATTCTAGAGTGAATGATAACGGTAGGAAAATAGTCTCTTTTTGTATGGAGCGGAACCTCTTCATATCCAATTCCATTTTTAAGCATAAGTTAGCTCATATATATACATGGGAGAATGTAAGTACGAATAGACGTAGTGTGATTGATTTTGTTTTGTATGATGAGCGCTTGAGGAGTTTGGTTGTTGATACGCGTGTGAAAAGAGGGGCTCAGCTTGGAACGAATGACCATTATTTGGTTGTGTCGCGTATACGTCTAGGTAAGTGTTGGAGAATAAGGGTACAAGGTTCTGGGAGCTTGTTTCGTGTGAAATCCAATGTTTTGCAGAATGAGGATGTTCGAGGGTTATTTGTAGAGAAATTGAACGAATCTTTGCCTGAATGTGAGCCTAATTTTGATTGTTGCATAAATGATGTTTGGGTGAAATTTAAGGGCATTGTCCTTCAATGTGCGAAAGAAATTTGTGGTGAATGTAAGTTAGGCTGTCGTTCGAGGAATGCATGGTGGAATGAAGAAGTGAAAGAAGCGATTGAGGAGAAAAAGAGGGCGTATTTGAGATTTTTGAATGTGAAGGATGTACCAGGAACTTTGCGTGATGAATGCCTGATGGAATACAAGAGGAAGAATAAATGTGTTAAGAGAGTCGTAAGAGAAAGTAAGGCACGTTTCGATGAATTGATGAGCGAAAGATTAACGAATGATTTTAGTATGAATAAGAGAATGTTTTGGCAGACTGTAAAGAGATTGAGAGGTGGGAGTACAAGATCAGTGAAAGCAATTAAGAGTACGAATGGTGAGTTGTTGTGGAATGAGTCACATGTTAGGAATAGATGGTGTGAGTATTTTAAGGAATTGTATGGTGGTGTGAATGGAGTGAATAATAGGGGAGGGAATGCAAGAAATGCTAGAAACGTTGAATGGGATATAGATGAAGGTGATGTCAGCTTTGCATTGATGCGTCTAAAGAATGGTAAGGCTCCCGGTTTGGATGGCATAACAAATGAAATGTTGAAATATGGTGGTGAAAGATTATTTGATTGGTTAGTTTATTTGTTCAGATTTTGTTTGAAACGGTGCGTGGCTCCTGATGATTGGAAACGTGCTGTTATTTGTCCTTTATTTAAAGGCAAAGGCAGTTCGAGTGAATGTACAAATTTTCGAGCGATAAGTTTATTGAGTGTGGTAGGGAAGTTGTATGGAAAAATATTAATTCATAAGGTGCGAGCCTTAACCATTTCAAAGTTAAGTGATATGCAAGGAGGTTTTTTGCCTGAGAGAGGTTGTGTAGATCAATTGTTTTCTCTTCGAATGATTGTTGAGAAGTCACTTGATAAGAACAAAAAGGTGTTCTGTGGCTTTCTCGATTTAAAGAAAGCGTATGACAGTGTTCTTCGAGAGACTATGTGGGATGTACTTGTAGAGTACGGTGTGGATGGTAATTTGTTGGGAGCGATTCGAGCGTTGTATGAAGGAAGTGAGGCTGCGGTGAGAGTTGATGGTAGATTGAGTGATTGGTTTCGTATAGATGTTGGTGTGAAACAGGGTTGTGGAATGTCTCCTTGGTTGTTTAATTTGTATATGGATGTGTTGTTACGAAAGGCATTGAATGGAACGGATGGTGTACGTATTGGTGGACGTATAGTGCCTGCGTTAGCTTATGCGGATGATGTTGTTGTGTTGGGTGAAACTGAGGAGCAATTGAGAAGAATGATTGTGAGCATAAATGAAGTAGGGAAAGGTTTAATCTGCTATTGAATGTCGATAAATGTAAAGTGTTGGTGTTTGAGAAGAATGATTTGGTGACTGATTGTAATGTTTCAGTGAATGGTGTGAGACTGGAACAAGTGAATGAATTTGTATATTTGGGTAGTATGTTCTCGAGGGATGGACGTATTGACCGGGAGATTGAAAGGCGAGTGTCTGCAGGGTGCAAGGTATTGGGTGCTCTGGGTACATTTGCTCGAAACGTGAATGTATCTAGAGATGCTCGATTGAGTGTTTATAATGGTGTGTTAGTGCCTACATTGATGTATGGTTCTGAATGTTGGGTGTGGATGAAAAAGCATGAACGACGTATAGCTGCTGTGGAAATGAGATATTTGAGAGGAGTATGTGGGTATACGAGACGTGATCGTATACGGAATACATTGGTGTATGATAAGTGTGTGATTGAGAAGAATGTTGTTAAGAAAGTGGGAGTGAGTCAGTTGAGGTGGTTTGGACATGTTGAGCGAATGTCGAATGAAAGGTTGGTGAAACTAATATATGTGGGTGAGATTGAAGGTGACCGATTGCGGGGGCGTCCGAGGAATAACTGGTTGGGTATGATTGATGGTTTGTTGCATGAACGAATGTTTCCGAGTGTGAAGAATAAACGAGCATGTATGAATCGCATTATGAATGTGGACGAGGCGAAAGTGGTGTGTCAGGATAGGAATGTTTGGAGAAGATTGATTGTTGGTTGACTGTTTTTCTGGGTTCGTGCTACCCCACTAAGTGGGACATAGCGTGACGTTATGTATGTATGTATGTTAAACTTGCAAAAACATAGAAAAACGCTGTTGTCAACTATTCAAACTGATTAATTCATGTTTCTTTTGTTCGAAACGGTGGATTTTTGTGAAATCACGATAAAACTGCTGTTTTAAACTAGCAAAACCAAGAAAACGCTGTTTTCAACAATCTAAACTGACGTATTTAAATGCTGTTTTAAACTTGCAAAAACATAGAAAACGCTGTTTTGAACTATCCAAACTGACAAATTCATGTTTCTTTCGTGCAAAACGGCGATTTATGAGAAATGACGATAAGATTGCTGTTTTAAACTTGCAAAAACATGGAAAATCGCTGTTTTCAACTATTCAAACTGATAAATTTATGTTTCTTTCGTGCGAAACGGCGATTTATGAAAAATGACGATAAAATTGCTGTTTTAAACTTGCAAAAACATAGAAAAACGCTGTTTTTAACTATTCAAACTGAAAAATTCATGTTTCTCTCGTTCGAAACGGTGGATTTTTGTGAAATCACGATAAAACTGCTGTTTTAAACTAGCAAAACCAAGAAAACGCTGTTTCCAACAATCTAAACTGACGTATTTAAAATGCTGTTTTAAACTTGCAAAAACATAGAAAACGCTCTTTTGAACTATGATGATAAATTCATGTTTCTTTTGTGCGAAACAGCGAATTTTTGTGAAATAACGATAAAACTGCTGTATTAAACTTGCAAAAAAAAAGTTTGAGGTTTGGGGTTCGGGTTCGAAGTATGAGGTTTGGGGTTCGAGGTTTGAGGTTTGGGGTTGAGGATTGGGGTTTGACGTTTGGGGTTTGAGATTTGGGGTTAGGGTTCGAGGTTTGAGGTTTGGGGTTGAGGTTTGGGGTTTGATGTTTGGGGTTTGGGGTTTGAGTTTTGGGGTTTGGGGTTGAGGTTTGGGGTTTGAGGTTTGGGGTTCGCAGTTTGAGGTTTGGGGTTGGGGTTCTTTGTTTGAGGTTTGGGGTTTGGGGTTCGAGGTTTGAGGTTCGGGGTTCGAGGTTTGAGGTTTGGGGTTGAGGGTTGGGGTTTGAGGTTGGAGGTTTGAGGTTTGAACTTGCAAAAACATAGAAAAACGCTGTTTTCAACTATTCAAACTGACAAATTTATGTTTCTTCCGTGCAAACCGGCGATTTATGAGAAATGACGATAAAATTGCTGTTTTAAACTTGAAAAAACATATAAAAACGCTGTTTTCAACTATTCAAACTGATAAATTCATGTTTCTTCAGTGCAAACCGGCGATTTATGAGAAATGACGATAAAATTGCTGTTTTAAACTTAAAAAAACATATAAAAACGCTGTTTTCAACTATTCAAACTGATAAATTCATGTTTTTTCCGTGCAAACCGGCGATTTATGAGAAATAACGATAAAATTGCTGTTTTAAACTTGAAAAAACATAGAAAAACGCTGTTTTCAACTATTCAAACTAATAAATTCATGTTTCTTTCTTTCGAAACGGTGGATTTTTGTGAAATCACGATAAAACTGCTGTTTTAAACTAGCAAAACCAAGAAAACGCTGTTTTCAACAATCTAAACTGACGTATTTAAAATGCTGTTTTAAACTTGCAAAAACATAGAAAACGCTGTTTTGAACTATCCAAACTGACAAATTCTTGTTTCTTTCGTGCGAAACGGCGATTTATGAGAAATGACGATAAGATTGCTGTTTTAAACTTGGAAAAACATGGAAAAACGTTGTTTTCAACTATTCAAACTGATAAATTCATGTTTCTTTCGTGCAAAACGGCGAATTATGAGAAATGACGATAAAATTGCTGTTTTAAACTAGCAAAAACATAGAAAAACGCTGTTTTCAAATAATCAAACTGATAAATTCATGTTTCTTCCGTGCGAAACGGCGATTTATGAGAAATGACGATAAAATTGCTGTTTTAAACTTGCAAAAACATAGAAAAACGATGTTTTCAACTTATCAAACTGATAAATTCATGTTTCTTCCATGCGAAACGGCGATTTATGAGAAATGACGATAAAATTGCTGTTTTAAACTTGCAAAAACATAGAAAAATGCTGTTTTCAACTATTCAAACTGATAAATTAATGTTTCTTCAGTGCGAAACGGCGATTTATGAGAAATGACGATAAAATTGCTGTTTTAAACTTGCAAAAACATAGAAAAACGGTGTTTTCAACTATTCAAACTGACAAATTCATGTTTCTTCCGTGCAAAACGGCGATTTATGAGAAATGACGATAAAATTGCTGTTTTAAACTTGCAAAAACATAGATAAACGCTGTTTTCAACTATTTAAACTGATAAATTGATGTTTCCTTCGTACGAAATGGCGATTTTTGAGAAATGACGATAATATTGCAGTTTTAAACTTGCAAAAACATAGAAAAACGCTGGTTTCAACTATTCAAACCGATAAATTCATGTTTCTTTCGTGCGAAACGTCTATTTATGAGATATGACGATAAAATTGCTGTTTTAAACTTGCAAAAACATAGAAAAACGCTGTTTTCAACTATTCAAACTGATAAATTCATGTTTCTTTCGTGCGAAACGGCGATTTATGAAAAATGACGATAAAATTACTGTTTTAAACTTGCAAAAACATAGAAAAACGCTGTTGTCAACTATTCAAACTGATAAATTCATGTTTCTTTCGTTCGAAAAGAGGGACTTTTGTGAAATCACGATTAAACTGCTGTTTTAAACTAGCAAAACCAAGAAAACGCTGTTTTAACAATCTAAACTGATTTATTTAAAATGCTGTTTTAAACTTGCAAAAAAATAGAAAACGCTGTTTTGAACTATCCAAACTGACAAATTTATGTTTCTTCCGTGCAAACCGGCGATTTATGAGAAATGACGATAAAATTGCTGTTTTAATCTTGAAAAAACATATAAAAACGCTGTTTTCAACTATTCAAACTGATAAATTCATGTTTCTTCCGTGCAATCCGGCGATTTATGAGAAATGACGATAAAATTGCTGTTTTAAACTTGAAAAAACATAGCAAAACGCTGTTTTCAACTATTCAAACTGATAAATTTATGTTTCTTTCTTTCGAAACGGTGGATTTTGTGAAATCACGATAAAACTGCTGTTTTAAACTAGCAAAACCAAGAAAACGCTGTTTTCAAAAAATCTAAACTGACGTATTTAAAATGCTGTTTTAAACTTGCAAAAACATAGAAAACGCTGTTTTGAACTCTCCAAACTGACAAATTCTTGTTTCTTTCATGCGAAATGGCAATTTATGAGAAATGACGATAAAATAGCTGTTTTAAACTTGCAACAACATAGAAAAACGCTGTTTTCAACTATTCAAACTGATAAATTCTAGTTTCTTCCGTGCGAAACGGCGATTTATGAGAAATGACGATAAAATTTAACTTGCAAAAACATAGTAAAACGCTGTTTTCAACTATTCAAAATGACAAATTAATGTTTCTTACATGTGAAACGGCGATTTATGAAAAATGACGATAAAATAGCTGTTTTAAACTTGCAAAAACATAGAAAAACACTGTTTTGAACTATTCAAACTGATAAATTCATGTTTCTTCCGTGCGAAACGGCGATTTATGAGAAATGACGATAAAATTGCTGTTTTAAACTTGCAAAAACATAGAAAAACGCTGTTTTCAACTATTCAAACTGACAAATTCATGTTTCTTCCGTGCGAAACGGCGATTTATGAGAAATGACTATAAAATTGCAGTTTTAAACTTGCAAAAACATAGAAAAACGCTGTTTTCAACTATTCAAACTGATAAATTCATGTTTCTTCCGTGCGAAACGGCGATTTATGAGAAATGACGATAAAATTGCTGTTTTAAACTTGCAAAAGCATAGAAAAACGCTGTTTTCAACTATTCAAACTGATAAATTGATGTTTCTTTCGTACGAAATGTCGATTTTTGAGAAATGACGATAAAATTGCAGTTTTAAACTTACAAAAACATAGAAAAACGCTGTTGTCAACTATTCAAACTGATAAATTCATGTTACTTCCGTGCGAAACGGCGATTTATGAGAAATGACGATAAAATTGCTGTTTTAAACTTGCAAAAGCATAGAAAAACGCTGTTTTCAACTATTCAAACTGATAAATTGATGTTTCTTTCGTACGAAATGTCGATTTTTGAGAAATGACGATAAAATTGCAGTTTTAAACTTACAAAAACATAGAAAAACGCTGTTGTCAACTATTCAAACTGATAAATTCATGTTTCTTTCGTGCGAAACGGCTATTTATGAGAAATGACGATATAATTGCTGTTTTAAACTTGCAAAAACATAGAAAAACGCTGTTTGCAACTATTCAAACTGATAAATTCATGTTTCTTTCGTGCGAAACGGCGATTTATGAAAAATGACGATAAAATTACTGTTTTAAACTTGCAAAAACATAGAAAAACGCTGTTTTCAACCATTCAAACTGATAATTTCATGTTTCTTTCTTTCAAAACGGTGGATTTTTGTGAAATCACGATAAAACTGCTGTTTTAAACTAGCAAAACCAAGAAAACGCTGTTTTCAACAATCTAAACTGACGTATATAAAATGCTGTTTTAAACTTGCAAAAACATAGAAAACGCTGTTTTGAACTATCCAAACTGACAAATTCTTGTTTCTTTCGTGCGAAACGGCGATTTATGAGAAATGACGATAAGTTTGCTGTTTTAAACTTAGAAAAACATGGAAAAACGTTGTTTTCAACTATTCAAACTGATAAATTCATGTTTCTTTCGTGCAAAACGGCGAATTATGAGAAATGACGATAAAATTGCTGTTTTAAACTAGCAAAAACATAGAAAAACGCTATTTTCAAATAATCAAACTGATAAATTCATGTTTCTTCCGTGCGAAACGGCGATTTATGAGAAATGACGATAAAATTGCTGTTTTAAACTTGCAAAAACATAGAAAAACGATGTTTTCAACTATTCAAACTGATAAATTCATGTTTCTTCCATGCGAAACGGCGATTTATGAGAAATGACGATAAAATTGCTGTTTTAAGCTTGCAAAAACATAGAAAAACGCTGTTTTCAACTATTCAAACTGATAAATTCATGTTTCTTCCGTGCAAAACGGCTATTTATGAGAAATGACGATAAAATTGCTGTTTTAAACTTGCAAAAACATAGAAAAACGCTGTTTTCAACTATTCAAACTGATAAATTCATGTTTCTTTCGTTCGAAAAGAGGGACTTTTGTGAAATCACGATTAAACTGCTGTTTTAAATTAGCAAAACCAAGAAAACGCTGTTTTAACAATCTAAACTGATTTATTTAAAATGCTGTTTAAACTTGCAAAAAAATAGAAAACGCTGTTTTGAACTATTCAAACTGACAAATTTATGTTTCTTCCGTGCAAACCGGCGATTTATGAGAAATGACGATAAAATTGCTGGTTTAATCTTGAAAAAACATATAAAAACGCTGTTTTCAACTATTCAAACTGATAAATTCATGTTTCTTCCGTGCAAACCGGCGATTTATGAGAAATGACGATAAAATTGCTGTTTTAAACTTGAAAAAACATAGCAAAACGCTGTTTTCAACTATTCAAACTGATAAATTTGTTTCTTTCTTTCGAAACGGTGGATTTTTGTGAAATCACGATAAAACTGCTGTTTTAAACTAGCCATACCAAGAAAACGCTGTTTTCAACAATCTAAACTGACGTATTTAAAATACTGTTTTAAACTTGCAAAAACATAGAAAACGGTGTTTTGAACTATCCAAACTGACAAATTCTTGTTTCTTTCGTGGGAAATGGCGATTTATGAGAAATGACGATAAAATAGCTGTTTTAAACTTGCAACAACATAGAAAAACGCTGTTTTCAACTATTCAAACTGATAAATTCTTGTTTCTTCCGTGCGAAACGGCGATTTATGAGAAATGACGATAAAATTTAACTTGCAAAAACATAGTAAAACGCTGTTTTCAACTATTCAAACTGACAAATTATTGTTTCTTCCATGTGAAACGGCGATTTATGAAAAATGACGATAAAATAGCTGTTTTAAACTTGCAAAAACATAGAAAAACGCTGTTTTGAACTATTCAAACTGATAAATTCATGTTTCTTTCGTGCGAAACGGCGATTTATGAGAAATGACGATAAAATTGCTGTTTTAAACTTGCAAAAACATAGAAAAACGCTGTTTTCAACTATTCAAACTGACAAATTCATGTTTCTTCCGTGCGAAACGGCGATTTATGAGAAATGACTATAAAATGGCTGTTTTAAACTTGCAAAAACATAGAAAACTCTGTTTTCAACTATTCAAACTGATAAATTGATGTTTCTTTCGTACGAAATGGCGATTTTTGAGAAATGACGATAAAATTGCAGTTTTAAACTTGCAAAAACATAGAAAAACGCTGTTTTCAACTATTCAAACTGATAAATTCATGTTTCTTCCGTGCGAAACGGCGATTTTTGAGAAATGACGATAAAATTGCCGTTTTAAACTTGCAAAAGCATAGAAAAACGCTGTTTTCAACTATTCAAACTGATAAATTGATGTTTCTTTCGTACGAAATGTCGATTTTTGAGAAATAACGATAAAATTGCAGTTTTAAACTTGCAAAAACATAGAAAAACGCTGTTGTCAACTATTCAAACTGATAAATTCATGTTTCTTTCTTGCGAAACGGCTATTTATGAGAAATGACGATAAAATTGCTGTTTTAAACTTGCAAAAACATAGAAAAAC
>CAWWDY010002791.1:0-35530 GCA_963942605.1 Poecilus cupreus | reverse complement strand
AAACGGGTTTTGTATGTTTTTGCATGCTTAAAACAGCATTTTTATATTGCTTTCACCAACATTAGCTATTAAACACGACAGAAACATGAATTTGTCACTTCAAATACTTGAAAACGGTGTTTTGTATGCTTTTGCATGCTTAAACCAGCATTTTTATCTTGCTTTCACCAACATTAGCTATTATACACGACAGAAACATGAATATGACAGTTTAAATACTTGAATACGGTGTTTTGTATGCTTTTGCATACTTAAAACAGCATTTTTATCTTGCTTTCACCAACATTAGCTATTATACACGACAGAAACATGAATATGACAATTTAAATACTTGAAAACAGCATTTTGTATGTTTTTGCAAGTTGAAAACAGCTATTTTATCTTGATTTTGCAAACATAAGCCATTACACACGACATATACATGAATATGACAGTTTAAATACTTGAAAACGGTGTTTTGTATGCTTTTGCATGCTTAAAACAGCATTTTTATCTTGCTTTCACCAACATTAGCTATTATACACGACAGAAACATGAATATGACAATTTAAATACTTAAAAACAGCATTTTGTATTTTTTTGCAAGCTGAAAACAGCTATTTTATCTTGATTTTGCAAACATAAGCCATTATATACGACATATACATGAATATGACAGTTTAAATACTTGAAAACGGTGTTCTGTATGCTTTTGCATGCTTAAAACAGCATTTTTATCTTGCTTTCACCAACATTAGCTATTATACATGACAGAAACATGAATATGACAGTTCAAATACTTGAAAACGGTGTATTGTATGCTTTTGCATGCTTAAAACAGCATTTTTATCTTGCTTTCACCAACATTAGCTATTATATACGACAGAAACATGAATATGACAGTTTAAATACTTGAAAACAGCATTTCGTATGTTTTTGCAAGCTGAAAACAGCTATTTTTTCTTGATTTTGCAAACATAAGCCTTTACACACGACATATACATAAATATGACAGTTTAAATACTTTAAAAAGGTGTTTTGTATGCTTTTGCATGCTTAAAAGTTGAAAACAGCTATTTTATCTTGATTTTGCAAACATAAGCCATTACATACGACATATACATGAATATGACAGTTTAAATACTTAAAAACGGTGTTTTGTATGCTTTTGCATGCTTAAAACAGCATTTTTATCTTGCTTTCACCAACATTAGCTATTATACACGACAGAAACATGAATATGACAATTTAAATACTTAAAAACAGCATTTTGTATGTTTTTGCAAGCTGAAAACAGCTATTTTATCTTGATTTTAAAAACATAAGCCATTACACACGACATATACATAAATATGACAGTTTAAATACTTTAAAAGGTGTTTTGTATGCTTTTGCATGATTAAAACAGCATTTTTATCTTGCTTTCATCAACATTAGCTATTATACACGGCAGAAACATGAATATGACAATTTAAATACTTGAAAACAGCATTTTGTATGTTTTTGCAAGTTGAAAACAACTATTTTATCTTGATTTTGCAAACATAAGCCATTACACACGACATATACATGAATATGACAGTTTAAATATTTGAAAACGGGTTTTGTATGCTTTTGCATGCTTAAAACAGCATTTTTATATTGCTTTCACCAACATTAGCTATTAAACACGACAGAAACATGAATTTGTCACTTCAAATACTTGAAAACGGTGTTTTGTATGCTTTTGCATGCTTAAACCAGCATTTTTATCTTGCTTTCACCAACATTAGCTATTATACACGACAGAAACATGAATATGACAGTTTAAATACTTGAAAACGGTGTTTTGTATGCTTTTGCATGCTTAAAACAGCATTTTTATCTTGCTTTCACCAACATTAGCTATTATACACGACAGAAACATGAATATGACAATTTAAATACTTGAAAACAGCATTTTGTATGTTTTTGCAAGTTGAAAACAGCTATTTTATCTTGATTTTGCAAACATAAGCCATTACACACGACATATACATGAATATGACAGTTTCAATACTTGAAAACGGTGTTTTGTATGCTTTTGCATGCTTAAAACAGCATTTTTATCTTGCTTTCACCAACATGAGCTATTATACACGACAGAAACATGAATATGACAGTTTAAATACTTGAAAACAGCATTTTGTTTTTTTTTTTAAGCTGAAAACAGCTATTTTATCTTGATTTTGCAAACATAAGCCATTACACACGACATATACATGAATATGACAGCTTAAATACTTGAAAACGGTGTTTTGTATGCTTTTGCATGCTTAAAACAGTATTTTTATCTTGCTTTCACCAACATTAGCTATTATACACGACAGAAACATGAATATGACAGTTTAAATACTTGAAAACAGCATTTTGTATTTTTTTGCAAGCTGAAAACAGCTATTTTATCTTGATTTTGCAAACATAAGCCATTATATACGACATATACATGAATATGACAGTTTAAATACTTGAAAACGGTGTTCTGTATGCTTTTGCATGCTTAAAACAGCATTTTTATCTTGCTTTCACCAACATTAGCTATTATACATGACAGAAACATGAATATGACAGTTCAAATACTTGAAAACGGTGTATTGTATGCTTTTGCATGCTTAAAACAGCATTTTTATCTTGCTTTCACCAACATTAGCTATTATATACGACAGAAACATGAATATGACAGTTTAAATACTTGAAAACAGCATTTCGTATGTTTTTGCAAGCTGAAAACAGCTATTTTTTCTTGATTTTGCAAACATAAGCCATTACACACGACATATACATAAATATGACAGTTTAAATACTTTAAAAAGGTGTTTTGTATGCTTTTGCATGCTTAAAACAGCATTTTTATCTTGCTTTCATCAACATTAGCTATTATACACGGCAGAAACATGAATATGACAGTTCAAATACTTGAAAACGGTGTATTGTATGCTTTTGTATGCTTAAAACAGCATTTTTATCTTGCTTTCACCAACATTAGCTATTATACACGACAGAAACATGAATATGACAGTTTAAATACTTGAAAACAGCATTTCGTATGTTTTTGCAAGCTAAAAACAGCTATTTTATCTTGATTTTGCAAACATAAGCCATTATATACGACATATACATGAATATGACAGTTTAAATACTTGAAAACGGTGTTCTGTATGCTTTTGCATGCTTAAAACAGCATTTTTATCTTGCTTTCACCAACATTAGCTATTATACATGACAGAAACATGAATATGACAGTTCAAATACTTGAAAACGGTGTATTGTATGCTTTTGCATGCTTAAAACAGCATTTTTATCTTGCTTTCACCAACATTAGCTATTATACACGACAGAAACATGAATACGACAGTTTAAATACTTGAAAACAGCATTTCGTATGTTTTTGCAAGCTGAAAACAGCTATTTTTTCTTGATTTTGCAAACATAAGCCATTACACACGACATATACATAAATATGACAGTTTAAATACTTTAAAAAGGTGCTTTGTATGCTTTTGCATGCTTAAAACAGCATTTTTATCTTGCTTTCGCCACCATTAGCTATTATACACGACACAAACATGAATATGACAGTTTAAATACTTGAAAACAGCATTTTGTATGTTTTTGCAAGCTGAAAGCAGCTATTTTATCTTAATTTTGCAAACTTAAGCAATTACACACGACATATATATGAATATGACAGTTTAAATACTTGAAAACGGTGTTTTGTTGCTTTTGCATGCTTAAAACAGCATTTTTATCTTGCTTTCACCAACATGAGCTATTATAAACGACAGAAACATGAATATGACAGTTTAAATACTTGAAAACAGCATTTTGTAGGTTTTTGCAAGCTGAAAACAGCTATTTTATCTTGATTTTGCAAGCATAAGCCATTACACACGACATATACATAAATATGACAGTTTAAATACTTGAAAACGGTGCTTTATTTGCTTTTGCATGCTTGAAACAGCATTTTTATCTTGCTTTCACCAACATTAGCTATTATACACGGCAGAAACATGAATATGACAATTTAAATACTTGAAAACAGCATTTTGTATGTTTTTGCAAGTTGAAAACAGCTATTTTATCTTGAGTTTGCAAACATAAGCCATTACACACGACATATACATGAATATGACAGTTTAAATATTTGAAAACGGGTTTTGTATGCTTTTGCATGCTTAAAACAGCATTTTTATATTGCTTTCACCAACATTAGCTATTAAACACGACAGAAACATGAATTTGTCACTTCAAATACTTGAAAACGGTGTTTTGTATGCTTTTGCATGCTTAAACCAGCATTTTTATCTTGCTTTCACCAACATTAGCTATTATACACGACAGAAACATGAATATGACAGTTTAAATACTTGAAAACGGTGTTTTGTATGCTTTTGCATGCTTAAAACAGCATTTTTATCTTGCTTTCACCAACATTAGCTATTATACACGACAGAAACATGAATATGACAATTTAAATACTTGAAAACAGCATTTTGTATGTTTTTGCAAGTTGAAAACAGCTATTTTATCTTGATTTTGCAAACATAAGCCATTACACACGACATATACATGAATATGACAGTTTAAATACTTGAAAACGGTGTTTTGTATGCTTTTGCATGCTTAAAACAGCATTTTTATCTTGCTTTCACCAACATGAGCTATTATACACGACAGAAACATGAATATGACAGTTTAAATACTTGAAAACAGCATTTTGTTTTTTTTTTTTAAGCTGAAAACAGCTATTTTATCTTGATTTTGCAAACATAAGCCATTACACACGACATATACATGAATATGACAGCTTAAATACTTGAAAACGGTGTTTTGTATGCTTTTGCATGCTTAAAACAGTATTTTTATCTTGCTTTCACCAACATTAGCTATTATACACGACAGAAACATGAATATGACAGTTTAAATACTTGAAAACAGCATTTTGTATTTTTTTGCAAGCTGAAAACAGCTATTTTATCTTGATTTTGCAAACATAAGCCATTATATACGACATATACATGAATATGACAGTTTAAATACTTGAAAACGGTGTTCTGTATGCTTTTGCATGCTTAAAACAGCATTTTTATCTTGCTTTCACCAACATTAGCTATTATACATGACAGAAACATGAATATGACAGTTCAAATACTTGAAAACGGTGTATTGTATGCTTTTGCATGCTTAAAACAGCATTTTTATCTTGCTTTCACCAACAATAGCTATTATATACGACAGAAACATGAATATGACAGTTTAAATACTTGAAAACAGCATTTCGTATGTTTTTGCAAGCTGAAAACAGCTATTTTTTCTTGATTTTGCAAACATAAGCCATTACACACGACATATACATAAATATGACAGTTTAAATACTTTAAAAAGGTGTTTTGTATGCTTTTGCATGCTTAAAAGTTGAAAACAGCTATTTTATCTTGATTTTGCAAACATAAGCCATTACATACGACATATACATGAATATGACAGTTTAAATACTTAAAAACGGTGTTTTGTATGCTTTTGCATGCTTAAAACAGCATTTTTATCTTGCTTTCACCAACATTAGCTATTATACACGACAGAAACATGAATATGACAATTTAAATACTTAAAAACAGCATTTTGTATGTTTTTGCAAGCTGAAAACAGCTATTTTATCTTGATTTTGAAAACATAAGCCATTACACACGACATATACATAAATATGACAGTCTAAATACTTTAAAAGGTGTTTTGTATGCTTTTGCATGATTAAAACAGCATTTTTATCTTGCTTTCGTCAACATTAGCTGTTATACACGGCAGAAACATGAATATGACAATTTAAATACTTGAAAACAGCATTTTGTATGTTTTTGCAAGATGAAAACAACTATTTTATCTTGATTTTGCAAACATAAGCCATTACACACGACATATACATGAATATGACAGTTTAAATATTTGAAAACGGGTTTTGTATGCTTTTGCATGCTTAAAACAGCATTTTTATATTGCTTTCACCAACATTAGCTATTAAACACGACAGAAACATGAATTTGTCACTTCAAATACTTGAAAACGGTGTTTTGTATGCTTTTGCATGCTTAAACCAGCATTTTTATCTTGCTTTCACCAACATTAGCTATTATACACGACAGAAACATGAATATGACAGTTTAAATACTTGAAAACGGTGTTTTGTATGCCTTTGCATGCTTAAAACAGCATTTTTATCTTGTTTTCACCAACATTAGCTATTATACACGACAGAAACATGAATATGACAATTTAAATACTTGAAAACAGCATTTTGTATGTTTTTGCAAGTTGAAAACAGCTATTTTATCTTGATTTTGCAAACATAAGCCATTACCCACGACATATACATGAATATGACAGTTTAAATACTTGAAAACGGTGTTTTGTATGCTTTTGCATGCTTAAAACAGCATTTTTATCTTGCTTTCACCAACATGAGCTATTATACACGACAGAAACATGAATATGACAGTTTAAATACTTGAAAACAGCATTTTGTATTTTTTTGCAAGCTGAAAACAGCTATTTTATCTTGATTTTGCAAACATAAGCCATTACACACGACATATACATGAATATGACAGCTTAAATACATGAAAACGGTGTTTTGTATGCTTTTGCATGCTTAAAACAGTATTTTTATCTTGCTTTCACAAACATTAGCTATTATACACGACAGAAACATGAATATGAAATTTTAAATACTTGAAAACAGCATTTTGTATTTTTTTGCAAGCTGAAAACAGCTATTTTATCTTGATTTTGCAAACATAAGCCATTACACACGACATATACATGAATATGACAGCTTAAATACTTGAAAACGGTGTTTTGTATGCTTTTGCATGCTTAAAACAGCATTTTTATCTTGCTTTCACCAACATGAGCTATTATACACGACAGAAACATGAATATGACAGTTCAAATACTTGAAAACAGCATTTTGTATTTTTTTGCAAGCTGAAACAGCTATTTTATCTCGATTTTGCAAACATAAGCTATTACACACGACATATACATGAATATGACAGCTTAAATACTTTAAAACGGTGTTTTGTATGCTTTTGCATGCTTAAAACAGTATTTTTATCTTGTTTTCACCAACATTAGCTATTATACACGACAGAAACATGAATATGACAGTTTAAATACTTGAAAACAGCATTTTGTATGTTTTTTCAAGCTGAAAGCAGCTATTTTATCTAAATTTTGCAAACATAAGCCATTACACACGACATATACATGAATATGACAGTTTAAATACTTGAAAACGGTGTTTTGTATGCTTTTGCATGCTTAAAACAGCATTTTTATCTTGCTTTCACCAGCATGAGCTATTATACACGACAGAAACATGAATATGACAGTTTAAATACTTGAAACAGCATTTTGTATGTTTTTTGCAAGCTGAAAACAGCTATTTTATCTTGATTTTGCAAGCATAAGCCATTACACACGACATATACATGAATATGACAGTTTAAATACTGAAAACGGTGTTTTGTATGCTTTTGCATGCTTCAACCAGCATTTTTATCTTGCTTTCACCAACATTAGCTATTATACACGACAGAAAACATGAATATGACCAGTTTAAATACTTGAAAACGGTGTTTTGTATGCCTTTGCATGCTTAAAACAGCATTTTTATCTGTTTTCACCAACATTAGCTATTATACACGACAGAAACATGAATATGACAATTTTAAACACTTGAAAACAGAATTTTGTATGTTTTTGCAAGTTGAGAAAACAGCTATTTTATCTTGATTTTGCAAACATAAGTCATTACCCACGACATATACATGAATATGACAGTTTTAAATACTTGAAAACGGTGTTTTGTATGCTTTTGCATGCTTAAAACAGCATTTTTATCTTGCTTTCACCAACATGAGCTATTATACACGACAGGAAACATGAATATGACAGTTTAAATACTTGAAAACAGCATTTTGTATTTTTTTGCAAGCTGAAAACAGCTATTTTATCTTGATTTTGCAAACATAAGCCATTACACCACGACATATACATGAATATGATAGCTTAAATACATGAAAACGGTGTTTTGTATGCTTTTGCATGCTTAAAACAGTATTTTTATCTTGCTTTCACAAACATTAGCTATTATACACGACAGAAACATGAATATGAAATTTTAAATACTTGAAAACAGCATTTTGTATTTTTTTGCAAGCTGAAAACAGCTATTTTATCTTGATTTTGCAAACATAAGCCATTACACACGACATATACATGAATATGACAGCTTAAATACTTGAAAACGGTGTTTTGTATGCCTTTTGCATGCTTAAAACAGCATTTTTATCTTGCTTTCACCAACATGAGCTATTATACACGACAGAAACATGAATATGACAGTTCAAATACTTGAAAACAGCATTTTGTATTTTTTTGCAAGCTGAAAACAGCTATTTTATCTCGATTTTGCAAACATAAGCCATTACACACGACATATACATGAATATGACAGCTTAAATACTTTAAAACGGTGTTTTGTATGCTTTTGCATGCTTAAAACAGTATTTTTATCTTGTTTTCACCAACATTAGCTATTATACACGACAGAAACATGAATATGACAGTTTAAATACTTGAAAACAGCATTTTGTATGTTTTTTCAAGCTGAAAGCAGCTATTTTATCTAAATTTTGCAAACATAAGCCATTACACACGACATATACATGAATATGACAGTTTAAATACTTGAAAACGGTGTTTTGTATGCTTTTGCATGCTTAAAACAGCATTTTTATCTTGCTTTCACCAGCATGAGCTATATACACGACAGAAACATGAATATGACAGTTTAAATACTTGAAAACAGCATTTTGTATGTTTTTGCAAGCTGAAAACAGCTATTTTATCTTGATTTTGCAAGCATAAGCCATTACACACGACATATACATGAATATGACAGTTTAAATACTTGAAAACGGTGTTTTGTATGCTTTTTGCATGCTTAAACCAGCATTTTTATCTTGCTTTCACCAACATTAGCTATTATACACGACAGAAACATGAATATGACAGTTTAAATACTTGAAAACGGTGTTTTGTATGCCTTTGCATGCTTAAAACAGCATTTTTATCTTGTTTTCACCAACATTAGCTATTATACACGACAGAAACATGAATATGACAATTTAAACACTTGAAAACAGCATTTTGTATGTTTTTGCAAGTTGAAAACAGCTATTTTATCTGATTTTGCAAACATAAGCCATTACCCACGACATATACATGAATATGACAGTTTAAATACTTGAAAACGGTGTTTTGTATGCTTTTGCATGCTTAAAAAACAGCATTTTTATCTTGCTTTCACCAACATGAGCTATTATACACGACAGAAACATGAATATGACAGTTTAAATACTTGAAAACAGCATTTTGTATTTTTTTTTGCAAGCTGAAAACAGCTATTTTATCTTGATTTTGCAAACATAAGCCATTACACACGACATATACATGAATATGATAGCTTAAATACATGAAAACGGTGTTTTGTATGCTTTTGCATGCTTAAAACAGTATTTTTATCTTGCTTTCACAAACATTAGCTATTATACACGACAGAAACATGAATATGAAATTTTAAATACTTGAAAACAGCATTTTGTATTTTTTTGCAAGCTGAAAACAGCTATTTTATCTTGATTTTGCAAACATAAGCCATTACACACGACATATACATGAATATGACAGCTTAAATACTTGAAAACGGTGTTTTGTATGCTTTTGCATGCTTAAAACAGCATTTTTATCTTGCTTTCACCAACATGAGCTATTATACACGACAGAAACATGAATATGACAGTTCAAATACTTGAAAACAGCATTTTGTATTTTTTTGCAAGCTGAAAACAGCTATTTTATCTCGATTTTGCAAACATAAGCCATTACACACGACATATACATGAATATGACAGCTTAAATACTTTAAAACGGTGTTTTGTATGCTTTTGCATGCTTAAAACAGTATTTTTATCTTGTTTTCACCAACATTAGCTATTATACACGACAGAAACATGAATATGACAGTTTAAATACTTGAAAACAGCATTTTGTATGTTTTTTCAAGCTGAAAGCAGCTATTTTATCTAAATTTTGCAAACATAAGCCATTACACACGACATATACATGAATATGACAGTTTAAATACTTGAAAACGGTGTTTTGTATGCTTTTGCATGCTTAAAACAGCATTTTTATCTTGCTTTCACCAGCATGAGCTATTATACACGACAGAAACATGAATATGACAGTTTAAATACTTGAAAACAGCATTTTGTATGTTTTTGCAAGCTGAAAACAGCTATTTTATCTTGATTTTGCAAGCATAAGCCATTACACACGACATATACATAAATATGACAGTTTAAATACTTGAAAACGGTGTTTTGTATGCTTTTGCCTGCTTAAAACAGCATTTTATCTTGCTTTCACAAACATTAGCTATTATACACGACAGAAACATGAATATGACAATTTAAATACTTGAAAACAGCATTTTGTATGTTTTTGCAAGTTGAAAACAGCAATTTTATCTTGATTTTGCAAACATAAGCCATTACACACGACATTTACATGAATATGACAGTTTAAATACTTGAAAAACGGTGTTTTGTATGCTTTTGCATGCTTAAACAAGCATTTTTATCTTGCTTTCACCAACATTAGCTATTATACACGACAGAAACATGAATATGACAGTTTAAATACTTGAAAACGGTGTTTTGTATGCTTTTGCATGCTTAAAACAGCATTTTTATCTTGTTTTCACCAACATTAGCTATTATACACGACAGAAACATGAATATGACAATTTAAATACTTGAAAACAGCATTTTGTATGTTTTTGCAAGTTGAAAACAGCTATTTTATCTTGTTTTGCAAACATAAGCCATTACCCACGACATATACATGAATATGACAGTTTTAAATACTTGAAAACGGTGTTTTGTATGCTTTTATATGCTTAAAACAGCATTTTTATCTTGCTTTCACCAACATGAGCTATTATACACGACAGAAACATGAATATGACAGTTTTAAATACTTGAAAACAGCATTTTGTATTTTTTTTGCAAGCTGAAAACAGCTATTTTATCTTGATTTTGCAAACATAAGTCATTACACACGGACATATACATGAATATGACAGCTTAAATACTTGAAAACGGTGTTTTGTATGCTTTTGCATGCTTAAAACAGTATTTTTATCTTGCTTTCACAAACATTAGCTATTATACACGACAGAAACATGAATATGACAGTTTAAATACTTGAAAACAGCATTTTGTATTTTTTTGCCAAGCTGAAAACAGCTATTTTATCTTGATTTTGCAAACATAAGCCATTACACACGACATATACATGAATATGACAGCTTAAATACTTGGAAAACGGTGTTTTGTATGCTTTTGCATGCTTAAACACAGCATTTTTATCTTTCTTTCACCAACATGAGCTATTATACACGACAGAAACATGAATATGACAGTTCAAATACTTGAAAACAGCATTTTGTATTTTTTTGCAAGCTGGAAAACAGCTATTTTATCTTGATTTTGCAAACATAAGCCCTTACACACGACATATACATGAATATGACAGCTTAAATACTTGAAAACGGTGTTTTGTATGCTTTTGCATGCTTAAAAACAGTATTTTTATCTTGTTTTCACCAACATTAGCTATTATACACGACAGAAACATGAATATGACAGTTTAAATACTTGAAAACAGCATTTTGTATGTTTTTTTCAAGCTGAAAGCAGCTATTTTATCTAAATTTTGCAAACATAAGCCATTACACACGACATATACATGAATATGACAGTTTAAATACTTGAAAACGGTGTTTTGTATGCTTTTGCATGCTTAAAACAGCATTTTTATCTTGCTTTCACCAACATGAGCTATTATACACGACAGAAACATGAATATGACAGTTTAAATACTTGTAAACAGCATTTTGTATGTTTTTGCAAGCTGAAAACAGCTATTTTATCTTGATTTTGCAAGCATAAGCCATTACACACGACATATACGTAAATATGACAGTTTAAATACTTGAAAACGGTGTTTTGTATACTTTTGCATGCTTATAAACAGCATTTTTATCTTGCTTTCACCAACATGAGCTATTATACACGACAGAAACATGAATATGACAATTTAAATACTTGAAAACAGCATTTTGTATGTTTTTGCAAGTTGAAAACAGCAATTTTATCTTGATTTGCAACATAAGCCATTACACACGACATTTACATGAATATGACAGTTTAAATACTTGAAAACGGTGTTTTGTATGCTTTTGCATGCTTAAACAAGCATTTTTATCTTGCTTTCACCAACATTAGCTATTATACACGACAGAAACATGAATATGACAGTTTTAAATACTTGAAAACGGTGTTTTGTATGCTTTTGCATGCTTAAAACAGCATTTTTATCTTGTTTTCACCAACATTAGCTATTATACACGACAGAAACATGAATATGACAATTTAAATACTTGAAAACAGCATTTTGTATGTTTTTGCAAGTTGAAAACAGCTATTTTATCTTGTTTTGCAAACATAAGCCATTACCCACGACATATACATGAATATGACAGTTAAAATACTTGAAAACGGTGTTTTGTATGCTTTTATATGCTTAAAACAGCATTTTTATCTTGCTTTCACCAACATGAGCTATTATACACGACAGAGAACATGAATATGACAGTTTTAAATACTTGAAAACAGCATTTTGTATTTTTTTTGCAAGCTGAAAACAGCTATTTTATCTTGATTTTGCAAACATAAGTCATTACACACGACATATACATGAATATGACAGCTTAAATACTTGGAAAACGGTGTTTTGTATGCTTTTGCATGCTTTAAAACAGTATTTTTATCTTGCTTTTCACAAACATTAGCTATTATACACGACAGAAACATGAATATGACAGTTTAAATACTTGAAAACAGCATTTTGTATTTTTTTTGCAAGCTGAAAACAGCTATTTTATCTTGATTTTGCAAACATAAGCCATTACACACGACATATACATGAATATGACAGCTTAAATACTTGAAAACGGTGTTTTGTATGCTTTTGCATGCTTAAAACAGCATTTTTATCTTTCTTTCACCAACATGAGCTATTATACACGACAGAAACATGAATATGACAGTTCAAATACTTGAAAACAGCATTTTGTATTTTTTTGCAAGCTGAAAACAGCTATTTTATCTTGATTTGCAAACATAAGCCCTTACACACGACATATACATGAATATGACAGCTTAAATACTTGAAAACGGTGTTTTGTATGCTTTTGCATGCTTAAAACAGTATTTTCATCTTGTTTTCACCAACATTAGCTATTATACACGACAGAAACATGAATATGACAGTTTAAATACTTGAAAACAGCATTTTGTATGTTTTTTCAAGCTGAAAGCAGCTATTTTATCTAAATTTTGCAAACATAAGCCATTACACACGACATATACATGAATATGACAGTTTAAATACTTGAAAACGGTGTTTTGTATGCTTTTGCATGCTTAAAACAGCATTTTTATCTTGCTTTCACCAACATGAGCTATTATACACGACAGAAACATGAATATGACAGTTTAAATACTTGTAAACTGCATTTTGTATGTTTTTGCAAGCTGAAAACAGCTATTTTATCTTGATTTTGCAAGCATAAGCCATTACACACGACATATACGTAAATATGACAGTTTAAATACTTGAAAACGGTGTTTTGTATACTTTTGCATGCTTAAAACAGCATTTTTATCTTGCTTTCACCAACATGAGCTATTATACACGACAGAAACATGAATATGACAATTTAAATACTTGAAAACAGCATTTTGTATGTTTTTGCAAGTTGAAAACAGCAATTTTATCTTGATTTTGCAAACATAAGCCATTACACACGACATTTACATGAATATGACAGTTTAAATACTTGAAAACGGTGTTTTGTATGCTTTTGCATGCTTAAAACAGCATTTTTATATTGCTTTCACCAACATTAGCTATTAAACACGACAGAAACATGAACTTGACACTTTAAATACTTGAAAACGGTGTTTTGTATGCTTTTGCATGCTTAAAACAGCATTTTTATCTTGCTTTCACCAACATTAGCTATTATACACGACAGAAACATGAATATGACAGTTTAAATACTTGAAAACGGTGTTTTGTATGCTTTTGCATGCTTAAAACAGCATTTTTATCTTGCTTTCACCAACATTAGCTATTATACACGACAGAAACATGAATATGACTGTTTATATACTTGAAAACAGCATTTTGTATGTTTTTGCAAGCTGAAAACAGCTAATGTATCTTGATTTTGCAAACATAAGCCATTACGCACAACATATATATGAATATGACAGTTTAAATACTTGAAAACGGTGTTTTGTATGCTTTTGCATGCTTAAAACAGCAGTTTTATCTTGCTTTCACCAACATTAGCTATTATACACGACAGAAATTTGCAAACATAATCCATTACACATGACATATCATGAATATGACAGTTTAAATATTTGAAAACGGTGTTTTGTATGCTCTTGCATGCTTAAAACAGCATTTTTATCTTGCTTTCACCAACATTAGCTATTATACACAACAGAAACATGAATATGACAGTTTAAATACTTGAAAACAGCATTTTGTATGTTTTTGCAAGCTGAAAACAGCTTTTTTATCTTGATTTTGCAAGCATAAGCCATTACACACGACATATACATAAATATGACAGTTTAAATACTTGAAAACCGTGTTTTGTATGCTTTTGCATGCTTAAAACAGCATTTTTATCTTGCTTTCGCCAACATTAGCTATTATACACGACACAAACATGAATATGACAGTTTAAATACTTGAAAACAGCATTTTGTATGTTTTTGCAAGCTGAAAACAGCTATTTTATCTTGATTTTGAAAACATAAGCCATTACACACAACATATACATGAATATGACAGTTTAAATTCTTAAAAAGGTGTTTTGTATGCTTTTGCATGCTTAATACAGCATTTTAATCTTGCTTTCATCAACATTAGCTATTATACACGGCAGAAACATGAATATGACAATTTAAATACTTAAAAACAGCATTTTGTATGTTTTTGCAAGCTGAAAACAGCTATTTTATCTTGATTTTGAAAACATAAGCCATTACACACAACATATACATGAATATGACAGTTTAAATACTTAAAAAAGGTGTTTTGTATGCTTTTGCATGCTTAAAACAGCGTTTTTATCTTGCTTTCATCAACATTAGCTATTATACACGGCAGAAACATGAATATGACAATTTAAATACTTGAAAACAGCATTCTGTATGTTTTTGCAAGTTGAAAACAGCTATTTTATCTTGATTTTGCAAACATAAGCCATTACACACGACATATACATGAATATAATAATAATGTATTTATTCCTTTTGAAAATGTATTACATTTTATAGGAAGCGTCAAAGTAGTGTTACATTAATATACAGTTATATATACATATATCAGCAGTAAAAAATTACATTGAACTTGAATTAAAATTAAAGTACTCGTTTAGATCATAGAAGCACTGTTCTACAAGAAATTTTTTCAGTTTTTGTTTGAAATTTGTTACAGTTTTTAAATCTATTATAGATGAAGGCAAATTATTATAAATCTTTACGCCCATTGAGTTTGGAGATAGACTACTTATTTTTAATTTATTATGGGGCACTCTAAGTTCATTTTTCTTTCTCGTATTAAAATTATGAAAATCTTTATTTTTCATGAAATTATTTTTGTTTTGATATACATGTAAGGAGGTTTCGAATATGAAAAGACAAGTCAAGGTTAAAATTTGATACTTAATGAAAGTAGTCCTGCACGATAAATGCGCTTTTAAATTCGAAATACATCGGATTACTCTCTTCTGACTCACAAAGACGTTCCTGGAATTAGCAGAGGCACCCCAGAAAATGACACTGTACCTGAGGATAGATTCTGCTTTAGTATGATAAAAGGTTAATAGTTGAGAAAGCGTTAAAAATTGTTTTAAATGTTTAATTTGGTAACATAATTTGTGCAAATTGGTTATAATTAATTCGCAGTGATTTTTCCAATTTAAGCATTCATCGAAAGTGAAACCTAAGATTTTAGAAGAACTAACTCTGTTGATTTGCTTATTTCCGATAGCAACATCAATATTCATATTATTTGAGTTTTGATGAGTATGGAATCGCATATAATTAGTTTTAGTTTCATTTAGGAAAAGTAAATTAACATTGCACCAATTTAGCATGTTTTCCAAATGTTCATTACATTTATTTTGTAAAGAGTTATTATCTTTAGCGGAAACTATCAACGATGTATCATCGGCATAAAATATTGAATCTATATCATTATGAAATACCAGGTTAAGGTCATTTATGTAAATAGTGAAAAGTATGGGAGCCAGAACGCTTCCCTGAGGTGCGCCTGTGTTTGTGGTTATTCTGTTGGAATTAACCACTTGCCACTGTGAGTTAGAGCAAGTTCTAATAGATACATATTGTTTGCGATTTTCAAGAAACCTTATGATCCAATTCAGAGGTAAACCTCTTACGCCAATATTGTCTAATTTATCAATCAAACGATTGTGATTGATACAATCGAAAGCTTTACTAAGATCACAGAAAACACCTATAGGATATTCTCCGGCTTCTAAATGTGAAATCACCTTTTCATAGAAAACATGTGTAGCTTTTACTGTGGATGAATTTTTCCTAAAACCGAATTGATTTTTATTAATTGCATTTGTTTGTTTTAGAAATGCATTTAATCTTTCAAGATAACAATATTCAAATACTTTTGAAAATATTGATGAAATGGCCACCGGTCTGTAGTTATTAATATCAAGTTTGTTCCCTTTCTTATGGAGAGGAATAATTTTACTTAACTTCAATATTTCCGGAAAGTTACCAGTTTCGAAAGAAAGATTTATACAAAACGTCAATGGTTTGATTATTGTAGCACCTACTGTTTTTACGAGAAAACTAGGTATATCATCTGGCCCAGATGATGATTTATTTTTGATTTTAGTGTTTATTATGTTCAATAATTCTTCCTCAGTAAAAGGGTTCAGAAAAAAAGAAGAAGGTTGTTTCTGTGATCTTGGTAAAACGGCATTACCAGAAGTACTTATTTGTGCTGTTACTAATGAGGGTGAGTCTCTGAAAAAGTGATTAAAGCTATCAGCTACGGTTTCTGGTTCCTTGATTATATTATTATTTATTTTTAAAAATATATTATCGTTTTTCTGTGAATTTTTGTTGGCGTTATTAATAATATTCCACAGAGATTTGGATATGTTATCAGAATATATAATTTTATTTTGATAAAAAGATTTTTTGACTTCCGAAATTAATCGAGAGTGATTGCGTTTTTCTGCTGCATACATTTCAGATAGTTGTGGATATTGTTTGCTTAATATATATAATTGTTTCAAAGAACTACTTGACTGTTTTATATCGTTATTTACCCAGCTCTTGTCATTAGATTTCACTATTTTTTTGAGAGGAGAATGAACCTGAAAAAAATAAAGAAATTTATCAAGGAATAAACTAAAAGCATTATTTAAATCTGTCTCCTGAAATATTGAATTCCAGTTAGATTCTTCTAAACTTTTGTAAAATAATATAATATTGTTTTTTGAGTAAATTCTTTTGTACATGATAATATTTTTTGTTTTCACACATTGCTTTAAACTACAAAAAACGCTTCTATGATCTGAAACGAGATTATCTGTTACTATACTTTTACTTTTAAAATTTACATAGATATGGTCCAAAATATAATTTCCGCGTGTTGGACTAGACACGATGTTTATTAAATTATAGTTATGTAAAATATCACAGACAGTTTTATATTTTTGAATGTCTCTTATGGGGTCTAAGTTGAAGTCCCCACCAATGATTACATATTTGCCAGGTTGGAAAACATAATCTAAAACATTACATAGACTATTTATAAAGATATTTAAGTCTGAGTCTGGACTTCTATAACAACATACAATGGAAACTGAAATGTTTTTATCTAGTTTACATTGGACACCGCATACCTCGAAATGTTTATCAACACAAAATGATGTAAGATTGATAGATGAAACTTCCAAATCACTACGGCACCAGATACCGACACCTCCCCCAATAAAGTCGGTCCGACAATAGCTGGATATGTGGACAAAATTTGGAAAGTTAACAAAGTCAATGTCTAAAACTGAACGCCATGTTTCCGTTACACATATAAATTTTAAATTTTTCACTCTCAGAATATATTCGATTGTAATGTAGTCGATCTTTTGTTGCGATAAAGATCGACAGTTTATTAATAACAGATCTTCTGTAATATTTATTGTTATTTCACTTGGTTTCTTTTTGTTGTTCTCTGAAAAAAACGAGAAACATACGTTCCGTATGGCCACATTTCTTCTTTCAATGTTTTTTCAAAGTTTATTAAGTCAACCATCACCTTAAAGAAACTGTAGTGTTCAGGATATTTAGACGTTAACTTTTCACATTCAACTTCAGGAAAATGCTGCAGTAGATGGTTTTTAATATCGTTAGTTGTTGTCGTAGGTTTAAGTCGCGACACATATATAAATGCTTTTTTAGGAGTGGCTTCTATATTAGCAACGTTTCTAGAGTTTCCAATTATAGCTAAATTATTTCTAATTGATTTACGACGCACCACTTTACTCCATGTTTCTTCCGTCTTTCCTAAAACAACATCATTAGTTTTCTCTTCATTGGAATTGCTGTTAACAAACACTGAATTAGCATCCACAGTCACATGTGTTTTTGTTATTGTATTATTTGAGATTAAAGTTTTATTATTAGTGTCTTTTTTTGTTACTAACTTAGAAGGTTTTTGTTTATTTACAGAGTTCACACCGTTTACACCTGTAGATTCCGTTTTTGGATTTTTGCTCACAGATGGCGGCTGCGTTGGTGTATTATTGTTATTTTTAATCACCAATGTATTTAAGATTTCTAATTGTTGATGAAGGATATTTATTGTCAATTTTTGATTCTCGATCATGTCGTTCTTTTGTTTCACTAGTTCTTTTAAATAATACACTTCACTGTATTCTTCACACTCCTTGAAAGACATATCAAGGTCATTTTCAGTATTTACATTGCCACAACAATTTGTTGTATTGTCACTTAAAACTGGTAGTTTTAACGAATTTGCACAACTAGTGTGAGAAATTGTCCCACACTTTACACATCTCAAGCCACTTAATGCCGTTTTGTGGCATCTTCTACACAAGTTTTTTTCAGGCTTATCTAACGTGTTTTCTACCGGCGCCATTTTATGCGTTTATATATATGAAAACGGGTTTTGTATGCTTTTGCATGCTTAAAACAGCATTTTAATCTTGCTTTCGCCAACATTAGCTATTATACACGAAAGAAACATGAATATGACAGTTTAAATACTTGAAAACAGCATTTTGTATGTTTTTGCAAGCTGAAAGCAGCTATTTTATCTTAATTTTGCAAACATAAGCCATTACACACGACATATATATGAATATGACAGTTTAAATACTTAAAAACGGTGTTTTGTTGCTTTTTCATGCTTAAAACTACATTTTTATCTTGCTTTCACCAACATGAGCTATTATACACGACAGAAACATATATATGACAGTTTAAATACTTGAAAACAGCATTTTGTAAGTTTTTGCAAGCTGAAAACAGCTATTTTATCTTGATTTTGCAAGCATAAGCCATTACACACGACATATATATAAATATGACAGTTTAAATACTTGAAAACGGTGTCTTGTTTGCTTTTGCATGCTTAAAACAGCATTTTTATCTTGCTTTCACCAACATTAGCTATTATACACGAAAGAAACATAAATATGACAGTTTAAATACCTGAAAACAGCATTTTGTATGTTTTTGCAATGTGAAAACAGCTATTTTATCTTAATTTTGCAAACATAAGCCATTACATACGACATATACATGAATATGACAGTTTAAATACTTAAAAACTGTGTTTTGTATGTTTTTGCATGCTTAAAACAGCATTTTTATCTTGTTTTCACCAACATTATCTATTATGCACGACAGAAACATGAATATGACAATTTAAATACTTAAAATCAGCATTTTGTATGTTTTTGCAAGCTGAAAACAGCCATTTTATCTTGATTTTGAAAACATAAGCCATTACACACGACATATACATAAATATGACAGTTTAAATACTTAAAAAAGGTGTTTTGTATGCTTTTGCATGCTTAAAACAGCATTTTTATCTTGCTTTCATCAACATTAGCTATTATACACAGCAGAAACATGAATATGACAATTTAAATACTTGAAAACAGCATTTTGTATGTTTTTGCAAGTTGAAAACAACTATTTTATCTTGATTTTGCAAACATAAGCCATTACACACGACATATACATGAATATGACAGTTTAAATATTTGAAAACGGGTTTTGTATGCTTTTGCATGCTTAAAACAGCATTTTAATATTGCTTTCACCAACATTAGCTATTAAACACGACAGAAACATGAATTTGTCACTTTAAATACTTGAAAACGGTGTTTTGTATGCTTTTGCATGCTTAACCCAGCATTTTTATCTTGCTTTCACCAACATTAGCTATTATACACGACAGAAACATGAATATGACAGTTTAAATACTTGAAAACGGTGTTTTGTATGCTTTTGCATGCTTAAAACAGCATTTTTATCTTGCTTTCACCAACATTAGCTATTATACAAGACAGAAACATGAATATGACAATTTAAATACTTGAAAACAGCATTTTGTATGTTTTTGCAAGTTGAAAACAGCTATTTTATTTTGATTTTGCAAACATAAGCCATTACATACGACATATACATGAATATGACAGTTTAAATACTTAAAAACAGTGTTTTGTATGCTTTTGCATGCTTAAAACAGCATTTTTATCTTGCTTTCACAAACATTAGCGATTATACACGACAGAAACATGAATATGACAATTTAAATACTTAAAAACAGCATTTTGTATGTTTTTGCAAGCTGAAAACAGCTATTTTATCTTGATTTTGAAAACATGAGCGATTACACACGACATATACATAAATATGACAGTTTAAATACTTAAAAAAAGGTGTTTTGTATGCTTTTGCATGCTTAAAACAGCATTTTTATCTTGCTTTCATCAACATTAGCTATTATACACGGCAGAAACATGAATATGACAATTTAAATACTTGAAAACAGCATTTTGTATGTTTTTGCAAGTTGAAAACAGCTATTTTATCTTGATTTTTCAAACATAAGCCATTACACACGACATGTACATGAATATGACAGTTTAAATATTTGAAAATGTGCTTTGTATGCTTTTGCATGCTTAAAACAGCATTTTTATATTGCTTTCACCAACATTAGCTATAAAACACGACAGAAACATGAATATGTCACTTTAAATACTTGAAAACGGTGTTTTGTATGCTTTTGCATGCTTAAACCAGCATTTTTATCTTGCTTTCACCAACATTATCTATTATACACGACAGAAACATGAATATGACAGATTAAATACTTGAAAACGGTGTTTTGTATGCTTTTGCATGCTTAAAACAGCATTTTTATCTTGCTTTCACCAACATTAGCTATTATACACGACAGAAACATTAATATGACAATTTAAATACTTGAAAACAGCATTTTGTATGTTTTTGCAAGTTGAAAAAAGATATTTTATCTTGATTTTGCAAACATAAGCCATTACACACGACATATACATGAATATGACAGTTTAAATACTTGAAAACGGTGTTTTGTATGCTTTTGCATGCTTAAAACAGCATTTTTATATTGCTTTCACCAACATTAGCTATTAAACACGAAAGAAACATGAATTTGACACTTTAAATACTTGAAAACGGTGTTTTGTATGCTTTTGCATGCTTAAGGCAGCATTTTTATCTTGCTTTCACCAACATTAGCTATTATACACGACAGAAACATGAATATGACTGTTTAAATACTTGAAAACGGTGTTTTGTATCCTTTTGCATTCTTAAAACAGCATTTTTATCTTGCTTTCACCAACATTAGCTATTATACACGACAGAAACATGAATATGACGGTTTAAATACTTGAAAACAGCATTTTGTATGTTTTTTCAAGCTGAAAGCAGCTATTTTATCTTAATTTTGCAAACATAAGCCATTACACACGACATATACATGAATATGACAGTTTAAATACTTGAAAACGGTGTTTTGTATGCTTTTGCATGCTTAAAACAGCATTTTTATCTTGCTTTCACCAACATGACCTATTATACACGACAGAAACATGAATATGACAGTTTAAATACTTGAAAACAGGATTTTGTATGTTTTTGCAAGCTGAAAACAGCTATTTTATCTTTATTTTGAAGCATAAGCCATTACACACGACATATACATAAATATGACAGTTTAAATACTTGAAAACGGTGTTTTGTATGCTTTTGCATGCTTAAAACAGCATTTTTATCTTGCTTTCACCAACATTAGCTATTATACACGGCAGAAACATGAATATGACAATTTAAATACTTGAAAACAGCATTTTGTATGTTTTTGCAAGTTGAAAACAGCTATTTTATCTTTATTTTGCAAACATAAGCCATTACGCACGACATATACATGAATATGACAGTTTAAATATTTAAAAACGGGTTTTGTATGCTTTTGCATGCTTAAAACAGCATTTTTATATTGCTTTCACCAACATTAGCTATTAAACACGACAGAAACATGAATTTGTCACTTTAAATACTTGAAAACGGTGTTTTGTATGCTTTTGCATGCTTAACCCAGCATTTTTATCTTGCTTTCACCAACATTAGCTATTATACACGACAGAAACATGAATATGACAGTTTAAATACTTGAAAACGGTGTTTTGTATGCTTTTGCATGCTTAAAACAGCATTTTTATCTTGCTTTCACAAACATTAGCTATTATACACGACAGAAACATGAATATGACAATTTAAATACTTAAAAACAGCATTTTGTATGTTTTTGCAAGCTGAAAACAGCTATTTTATCTTGATTTTGAAAACATAAGCGATTACACACGACATATACATAAATATGACAGTTTAAATACTTGAAAACGGTGTTTTGTATGCTTTTGCATGCTTAAAACAGCATTTTTATATTGCTTTCACCAACATTAGCTATTAAACACGAAAGAAACATGAATTTGACACTTTAAATACTTGAAAACGGTGTTTTGTATGCTTTTGCATGCTTAAGCCAGCATTTTTATCTTGCTTTCACCAACATTAGCTATTATACACGACAGAAACATGAATATGACTGTTTAAATACTTGAAAACGGTGTTTTGTATCCTTTTGCATTCTTAAAACAGCATTTTTATCTTGCTTTCACCAACATTAGCTATTATACACGACAGAAACATGAATATGACAGTTTAAATACTTGAAAACAGCATTTTGTATGTTTTTTCAAGCTGAAAGCAGCTTATTTATCTTAATTTTGCAAACATAAGCCATTACACACGACATATACATGAATATGACAGTTTAAATACTTGAAAACGGTGTTTTGTATGCTTTTGCATGCTTAAAACAGCATATTTATCTTGCTTTCACCAACATGAGCTATTATACACGACAGAAACATGAATATGACAGTTTAAATACTTGAAAACAGGATTTTGTATGTTTTTGCAAGCTGAAAACAGCTATTTTATCTTTATTTTGAAGCATAAGCCATTACACACGACATATACATAAATATGACAGTTTAAATACTTGAAAACGGTGTTTTGTATGCTTTTGCATGCTTAAAACAGCATTTTTATCTTGCTTTCACCAACATTAGCTATTATACACGACAGAAACATGAATATGACAATTTAAATACTTGAAAACAGCATTTTGTATGTTTTTGCAAGTTGAAAACAGCAATTTTATCTTGATTTTGCAAACATAAGCCATTACACACGACATTTACATGAATATGACAGTTTAAATACTTGAAAACGGTGTTTTGTATGCTTTTGCATGCTTAAAACAGCATTTTTATATTGCTTTCACCAACATTAGCTATTAAACACGACAGAAACATGAATTTGACACTTTAAATACTTGAAAACGGTGTTTTGTATGCTTTTGCATGTTTAAGCCAGCATTTTTATCTTGCTTTCACCAACATTAGCTATTATACACGACAGAAACATGAATATGACTGTTTATATACTTGAAAACAGCATTTTGTATGTTTTTGCAAGCTGAAAACAGCTATTTTATCTTGATTTTGCAAGCATAAGCCATTACACAAGACATATACATAAATATGACAGTTTAAATACTTAAAACGGTGTTTTGTATGCTTTTGCATGCTTAAAACAGCATTTTTATCTTGCTTTCATCAACATTAGCTATTATACACGACAGAAACATGAATATGACAATTTAAATACTTAAAAACAGCATTTTGTATGTTTTTGCAAGCTGAAAACAGCTATTTTAGCTTGATTTTGCAAACATAAGCCATTACACACGACATATACAAGAATATGACTGTTTAAATATATGAAAACGGGTTTTGTATGCTTTTGCATGCTTAAAACAGCATTTTTTATTGCTTTCACCAACATTAGCTATTAAACACGACAGAAACATGAATTTGTCACTTTAAATACTTGAAAACGGTGTTTTGTATGCTTTTGCATGCTTAAACCAGCATTTTTATCTTGCTTTCACCAACATTAGCTATTATACACGACAGAAACATGAATATGACAGTTTAAATACTTGAAAACGGTGTTTTGTATGCTTATGCATGCTTAAAACAGCATTTTTATCTTGCTTTCGCCAACATTAGCTATTATACACGACAGAAACATGAATATGACAGTTTAAATACTTGAAAACAGCATTTTGTATGTTTTTGCAAACTGAAAACAGCTATTTTATCTTGATTTTGCAAATATAAGCCATTACACACGACATATACATAAATATGACAGTTTAAATACTTGAAAACGGTGTTTTGTATGCTTTTGCATGCTTAAACCAGCATTTTTATCTTGCTTTCACCAACATTAGCTATTATACAAGACAGAAACATGAATATGACAGTTTAAATACTTGAAAGCAGCATTTTGTATGTTTTTGCCAGCTAAAAACAGCTATTTTATCTTGATTTTGCAATCATAACCCATTACACACGACATATACATGAATATGACAGTTTAAATACTTGAAAACCGTGTTTTGTATGCATTTGCATGCTTAAAACAGCATTTTTATCTTGCTTTCACCAACATTAGCTATTATACACGACAGAAACATGAGTATGACAGTTTAAGTACATGAAAACTGTGTTTTGTATGCTTTTGACTGCTTAAAACAGCATTTTTATCTTGCTTTCACCAACATTAGCTATTATACACGACAGAAACATGAATATGACAGTTTAAATACTTGAAAACGGTGTTTTTTATGCTTTTGCATGCTTAAAACAGCATTTTTATCTTGCTTTTACCAACACTAGCTATTATACACGACAGAAACATGAATATGACAGTTTAAGTACTTGAAAACGGTGTTTTGTATGCTTTTGCATGCTTAAAACAGTATTTTTATCTTGCTTTCACCAACATTAGCTATTATACACGAGAGAAACATGAATATGACAGTTTAAATACTTGAAAACGGTGTTTTGTATGCTTTTGCATGCTTAAAACAGCATTTTTATCTTGCTTTCGCCAACTTTAGCTATTATACACGACAGAAACATGAATATGACAGTTTAAATACTTGAAAACAGCATTTTGTATGTTTTTGCAAGCTGAAAACAGCTATTTTATCTTGATTTTGCAAACATAAGACATTACACACGACATATACATAAATATGACAGTTTAAATACTTGAAAACGGTGTTTTGTATGCTTTTGCATGCTTAAAACAGCATTTTTATCTTGCTTTCTCCAACATTAGCTATTATACACGACAGAAACATGAGTATGACAGTTTAAATATTTGAAAACGGTGTTTTGTATGCTTTTGCCTGCTTAAAACAGCATTTTTATCTTGCTTTCACCAACATTAGCTATTATACACGACAGAAACATGAATATGACAGTTTAAATACTTGAAAACGGTGTTTTGTATGCTTTTGCATGCTTAAAACAGCATTTTTATCTTGCTTTTACCAACATTAGCTATTATACACGACAGAAACATGAATATGACTGTTTAAATACTTGAAAACAGCATTTTGTATGTTTTTGCAAACTGAAAACAGCTATTTTATCTTGATTTTGCAAACATAAGCCATTACACACGACATATACATAAATATGACAGTTTAAATACTTGAAAACGGTGTTTTGTATGCTTTTCCATGCTTAAAACAGCATTTTTATCTTGCTTTCACCAACATTAGCTATTATACAAGACAGAAACATGAATATGACAGTTTAAATACTTGAAAGCAGCATTTTGTATGTTTTTGCCAGCTAAAAACAGCTATTTTATCTTGATTTTGCAATCATAACCCATTACACACGACATATACATGAATATGACAGTTTAAATACTTGATAACGGTGTTTTGTATGCTTTTGCATGCTTAAAACAGCATTTTTATCTTGCTTTCACCAACATTAGCTATTATACACGACAGAAACATGAGTATGACAGTTTAAATACTTGAAAACGGTGTTTTGTATGCTTTTGCCTGCTTAAAACAGCATTTTTATCTTGCTTTTACCAACATTAGCTATTATACACGACAGAAACATGAATATGACAGTTTAAGTACTTGAAAACGGTGTTTTGTATGCTTTTGCATGCTTAAAACAGCATTTTTATCTTGCTTTCACCAACATTAGCTATTATACACGACAGAAACATGAATATGACAGTTTAAAAACTTGAAAACGGTGTTTTGTATGCTTTTGCATGCTTAAGACAGCATTTTTATCTTGCTTTCGCGAACATTAGCTATTATACACGACAGAAACATGAATATGACTGTTTAAATACTTGAAAACAGCATTTTGTATGTTTTTGCAAGCTGAAAACAGCTATTTTATCTTGATTTTGCAAACATAAGCCATTATACACGACATATACATAAATATGACAGTTTAAATACTTAAAAACGGTGTTTTGTATGCTTTTGCATGCTTAAAACAGCATTTTTATCTTGCTTTCACCAACATTAGCTATTATACACGACAGAAACATGAATATGACAGTTTAAATACTTGAAAACGGTGTTTTGTATGCTTTTGCATGTTTAAAACAGCATTTTTATCTTGCTTTTACCAACATTAGCTATTATACACGACAGAAACATGAATATGACAGTTTAAGTACTTGAAAACGGTATTTTGTATGCTTTTGCATGCTTAAAACAGCATTTTTATCTTGCTTTCACCAACATTAGCTATTATACACGACAGAAACATGAATATTACAGTTTAAATACTTGAAAACAGCATTTTGTATGTTTTTGCAAACTGAAAACAGCTATTTTATCTTGATTTTGCAAACATAAGCCATTACACACGACATATACATAAATATGACAGTTTAAATACTTGAAAACGGTGTTTTGTATGCTTTTCCATGCTTAAAACAGCATTTTTATCTTGCTTTCACCAACATTAGCTATTATACAAGACAGAAACATGAATATGACAGTTTAAATACTTGAAAGCAGCATTTTGTATGTTTTTGCCAGCTAAAAACAGCTATTTTATCTTGATTTTGCAATCATAACCCATTACACACGACATATACATGAATATGACAGTTTAAATACTTGATAACGGTGTTTTGTATGCTTTTGCATGCTTAAAACAGCATTTTTATCTTGCTTTCACCAACATTAGCTATTATACACGACAGAAACATGAGTATGACAGTTTAAATACTTGAAAACGGTGTTTTGTATGCTTTTGCCTGCTTAAAACAGCATTTTTATCTTGCTTTCACCAACATTAGCTATTATACACGACAGAAACATGAATATGACAGTTTAAATACTTGAAAACGGTGTTTTGTATGCTTTTGCATGCTTAAAACAGCATTTTTATCTTGCTTTTACCAACATTAGCTATTATACACGACAGAAACATGAATATGACAGTTTAAGTACTTGAAAACGGTGTTTTGTATGCTTTTGCATGCTTAAAACAGCATTTTTATCTTGCTTTCACCATCATTAGCTATTATACACGACAGAAACATGAATATGACAGTTTAAAAACTTGAAAACGGTGTTTTGTATGCTTTTGCATGCTTAAGACAGCATTTTTATCTTGCTTTCGCGAACATTAGCTATTATACACGACAGAAACATGAATATGACTGTTTAAATACTTGAAAACAGCATTTTGTATGTTTTTGCAAGCTGAAAACAGCTATTTTATCTTGATTTTGCAAACATAAGCCATTATACACGACATATACATAAATATGACAGTTTAAATACTTAAAAAAGGTGTTTTGTATGCTTTTGCATGCTTAAAACAGCATTTTTATCTTGCTTTCACCAACATTAGCTATTATACACGACAGAAACATGAATATGACAGTTTAAATACTTGAAAACGGTGTTTTGTATGCTTTTGCATGTTTAAAACAGCATTTTTATCTTGCTTTTACCAACATTAGCTATTATACACGACAGAAACATGAATATGACAGTTTAAGTACTTGAAAACGGTATTTTGTATGCTTTTGCATGCTTAAAACAGCATTTTTATCTTGCTTTCACCAACATTAGCTATTATACACGACAGAAACATAAATATTACAGTTTAAATACTTGAAAACAGCATTTTGTATGTTTTTGCAAGCTGAAAACAGCTATTTTAACTTGATTTTGCAAACATAAGCCATTACACACGACATATACATGAACATTACAGTTTAAATACTTGAAAACGGTGTTTTGTATGCTTTTGCATGCTAAAAACAGCATTTTTATCTTGCTTTCACCAACATTAGCTATTATACACGACAGAAACATGAATATGACAGTTTAAATACTTGAAAACGGTGTTTTGTATGCTTTTGCATGCTTAAACCAGCATTTTTATCTTGCTTTCACCAACATTATCTATTATACACGACAGAAACATAAATATGACAGTTTAAATACTTGAAAACGGTGTTTTGTATGCTTTTGCATGCTTAAAACAGCATTTTTATCTTGCTTTCACCAACATTAGCTATTATACACGACAGAAACATGAATATGACAATTTAAATACTTGAAAACAGCATTTTGTATGTTTTTGCAAGTTGAAAACAGCTATTTTATCTTGATTTTGCAAACATAAGCCATTACACACGACATATACATGAATATGACAGCTTAAATACTTGAAAACGGTGTTTTGTATGCTTTTGCATGCTTAAAACAGCATTTTTATATTGCTTTCACCAACATTAGCTATTAAACACGAAAGAAACATGAATTTGACACTTTAAATACTTGAAAACGGTGTTTTGTATGCTTTTGCATGCTTAAGCCAGCATTTTTATCTTGCTTTCACCAACATTAGCTATTATACACGACAGAAACATGAATATGACTGTTTAAATACTTGAAAACGGTGTTTTGTATCCTTTTGCATTCTTAAAACAGCATTTTTATCTTGCTTTCACCAACATTAGCTATTATACACGACAGAAACATGAATATGACAGTTTAAATACTTGAAAACAGCATTTTGTATGTTTTTTCAAACTGAAAGCAGCTATTTTATCTTAATTTTGCAAACATAAGCCATTACACACGACATATACATGAATATGACAGTTTAAATACTTGAAAACGGTGTTTTGTATGCTTTTGCATGCTTAAAACAGCATTTTTATCTTGCTTTCACCAACATGAGCTATTATACACGACAGAAACATGAATATGACAGTTTAAATACTTGAAAACAGGATTTTGTATGTTTTTGCAAGCTGAAAACAGCTATTTTATCTTTATTTTGAAGCATAAGCCATTACACACGACATATACATAAATATGACAGTTTAAATACTTGAAAACGGTGTTTTGTATGCTTTTGCATGCTTAAAACAGCATTTTTATCTTGCTTTCACCAACATTAGCTATTATACACGACAGAAACATGAATATGACAATTTAAATACTTGAAAACAGCATTTTGTATGTTTTTGCAAGTTGAAAACAGCAATTTTATCTTGATTTTGCAAACATAAGCCATTACACACGACATTTACATGAATATGACAGTTTAAATACTACAAAACGGTGTTTTGTATGCTTTTGCATGCTTAAAACAGCATTTTCATATTGCTTTCACCAACATTAGCTATTAAACACGACAGAAACATGAATTTGACACTTTAAATACTTGAAAACGGTGTTTTGTATGCTTTTGCATGTTTAAGCCAGCATTTTTATCTTGCTTTCACCAACATTAGCTATTATACACGACAGAAACATGAATATGACTGTTTATATACTTGAAAACAGCATTTTGTATGTTTTTGCAAGCTGAAAACAGCTATTTTATCTTGATTTTGCAAGCATAAGCCATTACACAAGACATATACATAAATATGACAGTTTAAATACTTAAAACGGTGTTTTGTATGCTTTTGCATGCTTAAAACAGCATTTTTATCTTGCTTTCATCAACATTAGCTATTATACACGACAGAAACATGAATATGACAATTTAAATACTTAAAAACAGCATTTTGTATGTTTTTGCAAGCTGAAAACAGCTATTTTATCTTGATTTTGAAAACATAAGCCATTACACACGACATATACATGAATATGACAGTTTAAATACTTAAAAAAGGTGTTTTGTATGCTTTTGCATGCTTAAAACAGCATTTTTATCTTGCTTCCATCAACATTAGCTATTATACACGGCGGAAACATGAATATGACAATTTAAATACTTGAAAACAGCATTTTGTATGTTTCTGCAAGTTGAAAACAGCTATTTTATCTTGATTTTGCAAACATAAGCCATTACACACGACATATACATGAATATGACTGTTTAAATATATGAAAACGGGTTTTGTATGCTTTTGCATGCTTAAAACAGCATTTTTTTATTGCTTTCACCAACATTAGCTATTAAACACGACAGAAACATGAATTTGTCACTTTAAATACTTGAAAACGGTGTTTTGTATGCTTTTGCATGCTTAAACCAGCATTTTTATCTTGCTTTCACCAACATTAGCTATTATACACGACAGAAACATGAATATGACAGTTTAAATACTTGAAAACGGTGTTTTGTATGCTTATGCATGCTTAAAACAGCATTTTTATCTTGCTTTCGCCAACATTAGCTATTATACACGACAGAAACATGAATATGACAGTTTAAATACTTGAAAACAGCATTTTGTATGTTTTTGCAAACTTAAAACAGCTATTTTATCTTGATTTTGCAAATATAAGCCATTACACACGACATATACATAAATATGACAGTTTAAATACTTGAAAACGGTGTTTTGTATGCTTTTGCATGCTTAAACCAGCATTTTTATCTTGCTTTCACCAACATTAGCTATTATACAAGACAGAAACATGAATATGACAGTTTAAATACTTGAAAGCAGCATTTTGTATGTTTTTGCCAGCTAAAAACAGCTATTTTATCTTGATTTTGCAATCATAACCCATTACACACGACATATACATGAATATGACAGTTTAAATACTTGAAAACCGTGTTTTGTATGCATTTGCATGCTTAAAACAGCATTTTTATCTTGCTTTCACCAACATTAGCTATTATACACGACAGAAACATGAATATGACTGTTTATATACTTGAAAACAGCATTTTGTATGTTTTTGCAAGCTGAAAACAGCTATTTTATCTTGATTTTGCAAGCATAAGCCATTACACAAGACATATACATAAATATGACAGTTTAAATACTTAAAACGGTGTTTTGTATGCTTTTGCATGCTTAAAACAGCATTTTTATCTTGCTTTCATCAACATTAGCTATTATACACGACAGAAACATGAATATGACAATTTAAATACTTAAAAACAGCATTTTGTATGTTTTTGCAAGCTGAAAACAGCTATTTTATCTTGATTTTGAAAACATAAGCCATTACACACGACATATACATGAATATGACAGTTTAAATACTTAAAAAAGGTGTTTTGTATGCTTTTGCATGCTTAAAACAGCATTTTTATCTTGCTTCCATCAACATTAGCTATTATACACGGCGGAAACATGAATATGACAATTTAAATACTTGAAAACAGCATTTTGTATGTTTCTGCAAGTTGAAAACAGCTATTTTATCTTGATTTTGCAAACATAAGCCATTACACACGACATATACATGAATATGACTGTTTAAATATATGAAAACGGGTTTTGTATGCTTTTGCATGCTTAAAACAGCATTTTTTTATTGCTTTCACCAACATTAGCTATTAAACACGACAGAAACATGAATTTGTCACTTTAAATACTTGAAAACGGTGTTTTGTATGCTTTTGCATGCTTAAACCAGCATTTTTATCTTGCTTTCACCAACATTAGCTATTATACACGACAGAAACATGAATATGACAGTTTAAATACTTGAAAACGGTGTTTTGTATGCTTATGCATGCTTAAAACAGCATTTTTATCTTGCTTTCGCCAACATTAGCTATTATACACGACAGAAACATGAATATGACAGTTTAAATACTTGAAAACAGCATTTTGTATGTTTTTGCAAACTGAAAACAGCTATTTTATCTTGATTTTGCAAATATAAGCCATTACACACGACATATACATAAATATGACAGTTTAAATACTTGAAAACGGTGTTTTGTATGCTTTTGCATGCTTAAACCAGCATTTTTATCTTGCTTTCACCAACATTAGCTATTATACAAGACAGAAACATGAATATGACAGTTTAAATACTTGAAAGCAGCATTTTGTATGTTTTTGCCAGCTAAAAAAGGCTATTTTATCTTGATTTTGCAATCATAACCCATTACACACGACACATATACATGAATATGACAGTTTAAATACTTGAAAACCGTGTTTTGTATGCATTTGCATGCTTAAAACAGCATTTTTATCTTGCTTTCACCAACATTAGCTATTATACACGACAGAAACATGAGTATGACAGTTTAAGTACATGAAAACTGTGTTTTGTATGCTTTTGACTGCTTAAAACAGCATTTTTATCTTGCTTTCACCAACATTAGCTATTATACACGACAGAAACATGAATATGACAGTTTAAATACTTGAAAACGGTGTTTTTTATGCTTTTGCATGCTTAAAACAGCATTTTTATCTTGCTTTTACCAACACTAGCTATTATACACGACAGAAACATGAATATGACAGTTTAAGTACTTGAAAACGGTGTTTTGTATGCTTTTGCATGCTTAAAACAGTATTTTTATCTTGCTTTCACCAACATTAGCTATTATACACGAGAGAAACATGAATATGACAGTTTAAATACTTGAAAACGGTGTTTTGTATGCTTTTGCATGCTTAAAACAGCATTTTTATCTTGCTTTCGCCAACTTTAGCTATTATACACGACAGAAACATGAATATGACAGTTTAAATACTTGAAAACAGCATTTTGTATGTTTTTGCAAGCTGAAAACAGCTATTTTATCTTGATTTTGCAAACATAAGACATTACACACGACATATACATAAATATGACAGTTTAAATACTTGAAAACGGTGTTTTGTATGCTTTTGCATGCTTAAAACAGCATTTTTATCTTGCTTTCTCCAACATTAGCTATTATACACGACAGAAACATGAGTATGACAGTTTAAATTCTTGAAAACGGTGTTTTGTATGCTTTTGCCTGCTTAAAACAGCATTTTTATCTTGCTTTCACCAACATTAGCTATTATACACGACAGAAACATGAATATGACAGTTTAAATACTTGAAAACGGTGTTTTGTATGCTTTTGCATGCTTAAAACAGCATTTTTATCTTGCTTTTACCAACATTAGCTATTATACACGACAGAAACATGAATATGACTGTTTAAATACTTGAAAACAGCATTTTGTATGTTTTTGCAAACTGAAAACAGCTATTTTATCTTGATTTTGCAAACATAAGCCATTACACACGACATATACATAAATATGACAGTTTAAATACTTGAAAACGGTGTTTTGTATGCTTTTCCATGCTTAAAACAGCATTTTTATCTTGCTTTCACCAACATTAGCTATTATACAAGACAGAAACATGAATATGACAGTTTAAATACTTGAAAGCAGCATTTTGTATGTTTTTGCCAGCTAAAAACAGCTATTTTATCTTGATTTTGCAATCATAACCCATTACACACGACATATACATGAATATGACAGTTTAAATACTTGATAACGGTGTTTTGTATGCTTTTGCATGCTTAAAACAGCATTTTTATCTTGCTTTCACCAACATTAGCTATTATACACGACAGAAACATGAGTATGACAGTTTAAATACTTGAAAACGGTGTTTTGTATGCTTTTGCCTGCTTAAAACAGCATTTTTATCTTGCTTTCACCAACATTAGCTATTATACACGACAGAAACATGAATATGACAGTTTAAATACTTGAAAACGGTGTTTTGTATGCTTTTGCATGCTTAAAACAGCATTTTTATCTTGCTTTTACCAACATTAGCTATTATACACGACAGAAACATGAATATGACAGTTTAAGTACTTGAAAACGGTGTTTTGTATGCTTTTGCATGCTTAAAACAGCATTTTTATCTTGCTTTCACCAACATTAGCTATTATACACGACAGAAACATGAATATGACAGTTTAAAAACTTGAAAACGGTGTTTTGTATGCTTTTGCATGCTTAAGACAGCATTTTTATCTTGCTTTCGCGAACATTAGCTATTATACACGACAGAAACATGAATATGACTGTTTAAATACTTGAAAACAGCATTTTGTATGTTTTTGCAAGCTGAAAACAGCTATTTTATCTTGATTTTGCAAACATAAGCCATTATACACGACATATACATAAATATGACAGTTTAAATACTTAAAAACGGTGTTTTGTATGCTTTTGCATGCTTAAAACAGCATTTTTATCTTGCTTTCACCAACATTAGCTATTATACACGACAGAAACATGAATATGACAGTTTAAATACTTGAAAACGGTGTTTTGTATGCTTTTGCATGTTTAAAACAGCATTTTTATCTTGCTTTTACCAACATTAGCTATTATACACGACAGAAACATGAATATGACAGTTTAAGTACTTGAAAACGGTATTTTGTATGCTTTTGCATGCTTAAAACAGCATTTTTATCTTGCTTTCACCAACATTAGCTATTATACACGACAGAAAC